>LBNU01011383.1:12526-34361 GCA_014162995.1 Artemisia annua | reverse complement strand
AAAAAAAAAAAAAAAAAAAAAAAAAAAAAAAAAAAAAAAAAAAAAAAAAAAAAAAAAAAAAAAAAAAAAAAAAAAAAAAAAAAAAAAAAAAAAAAGGGGCTAAAGGTGCTCAGATATTTTACAAATTTCCCAGATCAACTTATTTTTTATGATTTTGGAAATTGCCACCTCTAGTTATACATTTCGTACACACACAAATGCTTAAACATTAACAAAATATAAATCAATTTTTACTAGTAGACTTTTTATATGTTGTGTATTTTATCAAAAAGAAAATTATAAAAAAAATAGATATATCTTTTCATTTACGTTTTTCATGTTTCTTGGATATCATTGCTTAAACATTAAAACGGAAGACAATGAAAATGTATCACGAGTTATTGCTATAATTGTGTAAAAGGCGTTTTTCTAAACTTAGTATAAGTGTATGTGAACTTTTTAAATAGTACATTACTCCCTCCGTCTCAAAATAAGTGTCCAGTTTGACTTTTTTGAGTCAAACTGGTTCAACTTTGACCTTAAATATTTTTTTGGTGTTATATAATATTTGATGAGAAATTATGCCATTGAAAAATACACTTACAACCCAATCCAGTCATATATTTTGCTTCAAATACTATATAACACCCACAAAAATAGTTAAGGTCAAAGTTGAACCAATTTAACTCTGAAAAGTCAAACTAGACACTTATTTTGGAACAAATATAATACTAAACAATCTTTTGCATGAGTTGTTACTATAAGTACAATTTCGTGTATTTATTTGCATATCACAATAATACTCGTGTTGCATATTAATACTTGTAATTTTCATACATATACGGAATTTTAAGTAACTACATTACAAATCAGTTCGTTAAAGAGGCAAATTACAGAAATAGCCAGATGTTTTAAAAACTTACACTTTTAACTAGGAGGTCACGTGTCCACCCTACTCCCTCTTGTCTCCACCTCTGTAAATAATAAATAGTTATACATAGAGGTGGCAAAACGGGTTGTCACAAACCAAGGTCCAAACGGGCACGGGCTAAATGGACTCATGTTATACGAATCGTTTTATAATATACCAAAAGTGACAAAATAAATTCCTCAAACGTAACACCTCATTTATATTTAAAAAATTAAATATATTATATCTATAAGTTTTTCGTTAAAAACAATTGTAATGTTCTCTAATTGAAACAAAATATGTACCCATTAAAGCCCATTTAACTTTTAAATGGGTCATACATGCCCATTTCAAAAAAATGGGGGGCTAAAGGTGCTCAAATATTTTACAAATTTCCCAAATCAGCTTATTTTTTATGATTTTGGTCAACAAATTGCCACCTCTAGTTATACATGTAGTTCACACACAAACGCTTAAACATTAACCAAATATAAATCAATATTTACTAGTAGATTTTTTATATTTTGTGTAATTTATCAAAAAGAAAATTATAAAAAAAAATAGATACATCTTTTCATTTACGTTTTTCATGTTTCTTGGATATCATTGCTTAAACATTAAAGAGGAAGACAATAAAAACGTATCACGAGTTATTCCGTTATATAATTGTGTAAAAGGTGTTTTTTAAACTTACTATAAGCGTACTTGAACTTTTTAAATAGTATATTACTAAACAATCTTTTGCATCAGTTGTTACTACAAGTTTAATTTCGTGTATTCATTTGCTTATCATAATAATAATCGTGTTGCATATTGATATTTGTAATCTCGTCATATACGGAGGTTTAAGTAACTACATTACAAATAAGTTCTTTAAAAGGCAAATTATAGAAATAGCCATATTTTTTTTAAAAACTGACACTTTTCGTAAGGAGGTAACCTGTCTGTAGAAACTAGAAGGGGGGTTGAATAGTTTCACCGTTTCTTTTTAGTTGTTAAAACGTTTCGTCGTTTTTAGGTCCGGTTTGTATTCTTTTGCAAACTTATTGAATTCTACTTGTTATGTGATATCAACTTAACTAATAACATGCATATATAAACAAGTAATGTAAAGAGTAGGGAAAGAACAGAAAGAACACAACCAAAGAGACGCGGCGATTTATAGTGGTTCGGCACGAAGCTCACTCTTCGTCCTACTCCACTCCCCGAGTACCACACTCGAGAGTTATCCATCACTATATCAACACACTCCTTCAGGCGGAGCAATCCGTACACATGCTTACCAAAGGCTTAACGACACTAAGCATAATGTCGAGTTCTAATCGTAGCTAGAACCAATCTTTACCAAGGTCCACGTGGCCAGACGAACAAGCACTCTTGTCCATCTTCAATCTTCACCCGATCCAAGTCTTCACATAATCGACACACTTGGTTCTTCACCCGATTCAAGCCTTCACACACTAGACATACTTGGTTCTTCGCCCGAACCAAGCCTTCACACACTAGACATACTTAGTTCTTCACCCGAACCAAGACTACATACATGACTCACTTGGATCTTCACCAATCCAAGTCTTTACATAATATTTCGACTTGATCCTATCCTACACACTAGGACATCATTCTCCTCACACCAATACATGAACTAATCTAGTTACAACACTTCTTGGATCTACATCACCATCCAAGTTCACACAAATATCCCCTCCTCGACTCACACACAAGTCGGATCACAATGACAATATTTACAGAACCTATCACCGTAACACTTGTTACGTTTGTGTGTGGACACCTATAACATCGCAAGACTTATTTGATGTCGAGAGTTCTTCTCTTACACTTGGCGGAAGAGGAAATCACTTATAAACATATACCGACATGTTATAGTGATCAAAGACTCAAGGGGAAAATAAAAACATAAAGTTTTGTGTGTGAAAATCCTTATTTTCTGAAGTGTAACAGTTCAGTATTTATAGACGACAGTACTGGTCCAGCGGTCCCGTAAATAGGCGATGGTCCTTTATCATTAAGGGACCACCGACCCCTTTAAGGGACCGTCCAGACAAAAACACTCCCTTTTTGTCCTGACGTGGTGAAAACTTATCTGGTGCAGTTTTAGCTGATTTGGGGGGAAAAATAGCTGTTACACATTTGAATTCAAATATATTTTCTTAATAAAACATTTCTTTAAAAACACAAAAATACTTTTGTGAAAATGTTTTTTCAAACTTAAAAATGTAAGTTTATAAGAAAATAAAACTTCTTTGATCACCAAACTAATGACGGTATAAAGTTTGTTCATACCTGAAGTGACGTTGTAGAAGCTTTGTGGAAATAACGAGTTTTCTCGATTAAAAGCTTATTAACCGTAACTTTACGTAACATGTCTTTATATTTTGTGATTATCAAAAAACAAGAAGATCGAATAATGCGAATAACGTTTTTGACATTATTTGTATTAACAATCTCTCCCTTTTTGATGATTACAAAATATAAACTCATTTTAGGTAAAATTAAGCGTTGATAAATTTTTAAAGAGTTTTCCCGTTACTTCTCCCCCTTTTTGTAGAATCAAAAAGGTGTCGTTGTTGTTGAGGAGAGTAGACACGAGCATCCTTGAAAGGACATCGTCATTGTTGACGTTTTACAAGCTCCCCCGAGCTAAGTGCTCCCCCTCAATGAGGGCACCGGGGAATCGAACTATGGTGATGTGCTACAAAAACAAGTTAGGAGCAAAGCACATACATATATATATATGAAAGAATGTAGGAAACATGATGAATATGGGTGTGAAATCAATTAAGTAGAGCATGAAGCAGATAGAACATAGCATGTAAAATCTGAATTTTAGCACTACAGGAGAACGGTCCCGTAAACAGGGGGACGGTCCCTTATTGATACAGGACCGCCGTCCATTAAAGGACCGCCACCAGTAGGTTCTCTGGTTGACAGATGTGTTATAATTCAAATGATTTCTCATTTTTAAGGTTGAGTAATTATAGTCCATTTTCATGTTTGACTTTGACTAATATCACAACATTTTATTATAACATAACACATAAATATTCATTCATTAAAGCATAACATATAAACATGCAATATCATTCATACAAGAGCATCAATTGGCAATACATCATTAAAACAACACCATGAAACAATACTAATCCTTAACTAACATAACTAATCATCTCCCATTACATGCTTGGTCCAAAACGTAACATCCACTTGATTATTCATGAACTAGATATTTGAGAAACATCTAGTTGGATGGTGGAGTGGATGATGGTGAGGATGAAGGTGGAACCGAAGGTGTTGCTTGTGGAGGCATGGAAGCAAGAGGAGTTGGTTGCACATTTTGTTGAACAATGAGATACTCAATGTGACCAAACATGATATGCAACTCATCTCGAAGAGAATGGATGAGATGAAAGTTGTGGAAGCAACAAGCACACCCCACCTTTTGGTTGTTGACAAAGAAGTAGGGAAGTAAATTTCCAAGAGTTGGAGATGATGGTGGTGTGGAAGGAATGTTTTTCAATGGCCCATTTGGAGATGTGGTGGTATGATTTGGTGAGTTGTTTTGAGATGGAAGTTGGTTTCTTGGTGATAATGTGGAGTGAGTGGGTGATGGTGGTTGATTACTCACAAATGGAGTGAAGGCTCCCGAACTTGATTCGGTAAGCAAAGGTGACAAATTTTTGATGAAAGATGAGAAAGGTGATGTGGTTGGCTTTGAGCTAGATGATGGCTTTGATGATGAGTGGGAAGTACCATTGGTAGATGGGGGCACTTGGTGCTTGAGGTGATGTTGGTGGTGACTTAGGAGATGGAGTGGAATCATAGAGTGTGAGGTCAATGAAGGTTGTTTGGGGTCGAATGTGTTTAAGTTTTGGTCTTTTGTTTGGAGGTTGTGTTTTGAGTTCTTTCTTTGTGGTTGACATGGTGGTGGAAGATGATGCCATTGTAGGTGATGTGGAATAGTTGTTATGGTGAGGTTGAGGATGATGAATAAGGCTTAAATAATCAAGCTTGTTTATGATTTGGGCAAAGCATGCATTAGGAGTTTTTCAAGCACATAAAGATGTTTAACTAAACAAGGTAAGGTGTTGATAATCATGCAATAGGTTAGGATTGCAGGAAAGAAGAAAACAGTGTAAAATCCGTGATCCCACAGGGACGGTTCGTTAAATCTCCAGACGGTCCCTTATCACTTTGGGACCGCCGGGTCAATAAGGGACCGCCGGCAGTGAGTTTGCAGATTTTACCCAGTTTTTTCATTTCTGCAATCCTGTACACATTCAATTCATTTCTAACTTTCATAGAATAGTTATAAGCATATGTTAACCCGTAAAAGATATTGTTCATGACATAAATAACATCATTTAACTAACAGGCATAACAGATTAAAAAATATGTCTACTTATTAAGAACTTAGTTCACATAGTCAACAGACATAGGAAACAAGAGTACAACAACGGAAGAGGTTACATAACACATTTAAAGTCTGCAAATACTAAGAGTACACACTCATACAACACAGTTTATTAGATAGGCATAAGATATGAAGATTCTAGGTAGTTCTTAAAGAATTAGCCTTGTCAATGGTGCTTGTGACTTGCTCTTGTTGCTTCACATTTTTGACTTTAGCCTGCTCCTCATTCTCAAGTGTAGGATCATCGTAAATGTCATAGTCGACAGATAATGATAATGATGAAGGAAATATGGAACTCATTGATGGGTTCCATGACAGGATCAAAGAGGGAGTATTGAGGACCACGAAGATGAGGATGAAAGTTCATGATGTAGTGATAGAGTCGAGTTAGGAACATTCCATAGGGTATCAATTTAGTACTGTTACCCTTGAGATGTGTGATTCGCCTTGCAAAGAAGTAGGCGAGATTATAGGGTTGTTGAGTATGAAGACAATACATCATATGAGCACAACACACCAGGAGTTGCTCACGAATGCCTTTAAGACCAAGAGTGTTTTCTTTCAAGATGATTGCCCAGTTTAGCAATTCTTCACGGACTTCTGACATGCGAATTCTAGTTGTATCGATGGAACGAATGAATCTATGAGTTCGAAGGAGTTTTCCAAGTTCCCATGGATAAGGTATGAACGAATAGTAGGGACTGTTTTCTTCTCGATAGTTGTAGAGTGATTCAAGACACCAGTCTTCAGTATAGGCGCATTGCCCGTGATTGGGAATACCAAGGATTTGAGCGAATTGCTCAAGAGTGAGAAAAAATTTGAAGTTTCTAATCCAAAACCAGAGTGACAATGATTGATCCTCGTTACGTAATTGTCGAAAGAATTCTAAGACAAACCTAGGACAAATTTTCTCATTAATATGAAGCAAACAATCGAATCCTATGGCACGAAAGGTGGTATTAATGTCTCTATGATAGGCTAAAGAGGTATCAACAAGTCGTCCTTCATGAAAGCGACGAGTCTCAACATTCACGTAGGAACGAATGTGATTACCCGGAGTTGTTGGTTCACGAGAAATTCTAGGAGCATAAGTGTCGGTGCGAAGATGATCAAAGTCATATACGTGACATTATGTCCTTATAAAGAAATCATAGAGTTACATTTGATGGTTCTTTGAGCTTCATTTATGTTTATAGTGTGTCTTAATCTTCATTTTAGAACAAGAGTTTTTGACATGTAATAAATAATTGAAAATAGAATTTGATGTTAAAGAAGAGTTAATGATTTTCTCCTATTTTGACGATTGTTATATTTTAAATGAAGTTATTTGTTCTTGATTACTATAATGCTCAACCAATTTGTTGACATAAATAATGCGTAAAAACGTTATTTATATTTTTCGATATCTCTACGTTTTGATGATCACAAAATGTAAAATCACTAAACGTAAGATTACTACGTAAACAAGTATTAAGCTAGTTTATATCACTATATCCAACTTAATCACTTAAGGTATGAATAAACAAGTGCTTAATACATCTCATGATCAAAGGGGTATTTAATTAATTACTACAAAGTTTATTTAATAATATAAAAATATTATATATTTTTTGAAAAACAATTTTGGTAATAAAGAAAAATGTTTTAATCATACTAAATATATGAATTCAAATTTTTAACCAAAATCAGTTAGTTTTTCACCGAATAAACTTTCCTCACTAAAGACAAGAAAATCTGGCCGTTACAGCTGGGCGGCCCCCTTAATTATAAGGGGCGGTCCCCTTAATTTTAAGGGGACCGGCCATGAATTAAGGGGACCGGCCACGCTCCTGTGTCAGATTTTGTCAGAATTTCTCCCTATAAATACCACCTTAAATCTGGTATTTTAACTCACCTTTTGCACGAAAATTTCAGATCTTAAATCTCTCTAAACATCCTCCAAAACCCTTTGATCATTAGATTACTAATCCTTGTTTCAAGTGATTCAATCCCTTCACATCCATCCTCATTCAAAGTGCAAAAGAAGAATACTCCTTCAACAAACAAAGCTCAAGAAGTATTGTAGTGTAGTTGTGTATATTGTGTATATTATTTGTATAGTTGTGTTGTGCTTATAATAAGTAGTGTAGAGAGAAGTAGAAGTTGTGTAGGGAGAAGAAGAAGTAGTGTAGTGGTGTGAAGATGTGACGAAGTCGTGGTGTGCTCAAGTTGTGAAGAAGTTGTGTTGTGTTGTGAGATTGGTTCTAGCTAGAATTAGAACCCGACATCTAGCTTTGTGTCGTTAAGCCGGTGTAAGCGAAAGTTGTGTAAGGTTTCTCCGCCACAAGGGAGTTTGTTGACATAGTGAAGAAAACTCTCGAGTAGGTGACTCGGGGAGTGGAGTAGGAACAAGGAAGGTGTCCTTGTAGCCGAACCACTATAAATCCTTGTGTTGTGGTTTGATCTTTCTAACTCTTCTCATTCATTACTTATTTACTTATACTATAGTAGCTTAGTTAGTTAGTAATATATATTTGTTCATATAGTGCAAGTCTTGAATTCACATAAACTAGAATCGAAGTTTTTAAAACAAACTTGTTTTCATAAATTTTAAAACGGACGTAAAACTATTCAACCCCCCCTTCTAGTTTTCCACACTTATGATATGAAAAGATTACTGGGTAGTATAGATGGCAAGTTTGACCCATCTATATACAAACTCATATCAAAGAACTACCCATTTTGACCCGAACCCATTACCCTACCCACCTGACCCGTTCATTTTGCTAACTCTACGGCGACATTTATACAAAAATAGACTAATGACCATCAACATCATGAAATTATAACATACTTTTATATACAATATACATAAGCGAAATTTTAAGATAACATAAAGAATTTATTAGAGAAACATTCATAATTATAACCATTCAATTAAATACCTACCTTGAAGAACATCTTCCATGTAATCCTCCGCATCATCATAATTTGAATTTGAATCTACATCATCATCTTTTCTTTGTTAACATCATCAACAACCTTATCATTTAACAAATATAGAAGAGTATGAAATTTAAATACTGATTTGTAATTAAACTTTCCTGGAAATTACCTTGTCGATAGCATCAACAATCATGGATCCAATAATATCACCGTTTCCAGCATAATTAGACGCAACACAAATGTAAAAGCCATACATCACCTACACATTAACACAAATGTAAAAGCTAATCAGCATGAAGTCCAAATGAATAGTAGAATTTATATAAGTCATATAGATACGGTAACTCACTTGTTCGCCTTTTTTGTTGATCTTATTAGCTCCTACCTGAAAAAGATCATGGTTACACGTGGTCCACGTAGTGACTTGTGTGTCGTGGTTGTTACAAAATTAGCATATTCAAAAGGAGATGGTATAACACCAGCAGCAACCAACCTACTGATGTGTGCCATGTCAGCTAATAGAATAGCTTTTTGTTTGTCGCAAACCTATCAGAAGATGAGACAGTAAAAGATTTGAGTTATCAAGACTCATGAATAAAAAGAAGAAATAAGACATTACTGGCATTTACCTTGCGCATACGGGCATAATGATATACTCGAGCATATGCACTTGCCCCAGCTACACCTAATTTTGGCCTAAAGAGCACATCACTTTTCTCCATCTGCAATATACATAATTTTTTTCATAAGTGTCATAAAGATGTTTGTTATTTTGAACATGAAACATAATGGTAACTCATTCAGTCGTATAACTTACTTGCTCAATCTATAAGCAATTGAATAGGTGATGTGACTTCAAAAGCTTTAACCCATCGTTTACGTGATCATCCGTATCAGCTGCTCTTGGTCCCGCATGTGCGATTCGAAATTTAGTTCCACTGAATTGTTGAGGGGAAAACAAAAAGTGTCAAATGTCACCCTCCTAAATCATGTTATTCATAATTCTATTAAATTCCTTGAAACTAAAAAGTGTCAAATTTGAACCCGACCCATTATGAATGTTTAGCTAACCGTTTATGTCGCACATTTTGTTCATGGTTGGGTCATGCTTACTTGGTGCAAGGTGCAATGCTTCTTTAATAAACCATCTGCATCGAACAAATGCAATTTTTTAGTCTAAGTTGCAAGAGGCCAGGTTAGGTTAGGTTGGGTTAACTCGACTCTTGAACATTATCCAATTAGTATCAAACAAACTTAGGATGTACAATGTATTAACTATAAAATATAGGGTGACTTTCAACCAGTCCCATTGATAAATTTTTATTCTTATACAGTGACACGTCTTCGATAGAAGTGTTGACTATGAATATGGGTCAGAATATTCACCTCTGAAAATTATTTGACACCGTAAAGTTTTGGAGCATGTACTTAGTGTCAGCAACTTTCCAAAGCAAAACTACAGCCGCATTTGTTGTACATAAAACAGGGTATAGGAGTTACTCCGGTCTTCTGAAAGCACAATCTGTAGAAAACAAATAAACCATTAGAAACCAAGTAACTCACAAAGGATTTGTTGTGACCCGCTGCGCAACCCTGTGCCCACCCCTTTTCCCGCTAATCTTATGACTTTGTGATCATGAATTCATGATCTCTTGTGGCACAATGTGCGAGTGCAAAACAATCATCAAAAGACGACAACTATGAACAGTAGCTTCACTCCTAATCTCATTTTTTTCAGAAATAAGTAAACCAAGGAGAAAACAGACAAAAATGTTTACCATTGTAGTAGTCCAAAGTCCACTGATCTTTTGAAGCATAATGATCAGTCAATATCACAGTTAAATGGTTGATACTTCTTAACGGAGTCCTAAGTACAAAACAAACCACATGTAAATAGATTATTAGTATAGTAAAAGATAAACACATAGGCATAAAACAATACCTTCAAAAGCACACTACACTGCACTTGGGCTCCAGTAATAATATTAAGTATAAAAAAAGTCGGCTTAAGTGTGATAGAGTAATACGCAGATCTTGAAGAGTTCAGGGCGTGCAAGCTAAGTGATGGACATGATAACAAACAACCGCTTAGACTAATTAAAAATCATATGTGGGTCGTATCATCAAACCAATTATCGTTAAATTAACGGTATTTGGTTGAACATAAAATCTAAAAACTTATTCAGTACGTCTTTTATGGATCATAAAAGGGGATACTTTCTGATTGTAAATCAATGCAGACATAAATTGCATTGTGTATTTATAATCTAGAAGCTAAACTAAATCAACTCATCATGTAACCAAGGACCTCAGAATGTGTCCATGATGCAGGTGTTTGGGTTTTTTTTAAAAAAAATCCTAAATGGGTCATTATGTTTTATGGGTTGACAATGAGTATGATGATGAAAAAATTAAGACGTCAATAAATATACCCAACCTGGAGAAGAATGGCAAATTCGAAAACATGCAAGTGAGTATGAAGAAACTATAAAAAATTATCATTAATCAATTGAGAAGTTACAAACCTGAAATAGTCTTCTTCAATTAGCCATCATCATCATCCGGCCAATCGTCATAAACCCTGTAGTTTCAAGCAAATTAAATTGAATATACACAAAATTAAGCCGCAAAAATAAACCGAATCAAATGATTAATAACAAAAACTAAAGGTAGAATATGCACAAAATTAAATTTCAAGCAAAGTGAATTGAATACGCACAAAATTAAGAGACAATTACCGATTTAAAGACTCTTTAGCAAAAAAACCCACTACATAGATCATACACATGCATCATGAACACATTTTTAGGGTTGTTGAATTTGGTCAAGCAGCAAAACCACTGGCATCAAGTAGACTTGTTAGGTTGATTAAAATTGAATAATATAAATAGGATTTAACTCTGTGTGTGTGTTTTTTGAATTGGAGAGGATTTGTTATGAACCCCTGCGTTGAATTATTCACAGGGATTTTGAATTGATTTATGAAAATCGGTTACAAATTCTTGAATAATTAATTATTACCAATAATACAGATGCAGAAGGAGGAATTGAATGAGTTACCAATAATACAGATGCAGAAGAAGCAAGTTGTACGCATTAAACATTCCACCAATCACAGCGAAGACACGTATGAAAATTAATTGTAGAAGATGCTTAGAGGGCTTGTAAATTATTCTGGTTTATTATATAGTATAGGTATAGATGATGATTAATTTAGACCTTTAGATTTAAAATAGATGGATGGTTGAGATCTTGTTATTTGTTTTTTAGATAAATGTTGTTTCGTATTGAACTTTTCTCATATTAAATACTAAACTTTTCTTACATACCAAGGGACTCATCCCCACCATCCATCTAAAAATAAATCAATGGTTGAGATAAAAAGCATTTTAATATTTCACCCATTTTTTATAATTTAAATATCTCTTAAACCGTTAATCGTTAAGCGAAAATAATTACATCATCGCGACGAGCATTTAATTATCTTTCTATAAACGGGCACTTTGATATACTTTCGACAAAAAAAAAATCGTTTTTTTCACATTTTTTTTTCGTGGCAGAAAAAATCATATATGATATATCATATATGATATTATATATGATATTACATATCGTATATGACATATCATATATGACGTTACATATCAATGATATGTAATATCATATGTGATTTTTTCGGCCACGAAAAAAAAAACGTGAAAAAAATGAAAAAAAAAAAAATTGTCGAAAATATATCAAAGTGCCTGTCTATAGAAAGATAATTAAATGCTCGTCGTAACCGTATATTTTTTTTTCACTTAACGATTAACGGTTTGAAAGATATTAATATTTGAAGAAAAAAAAAATGAAAGTTAGTTTTTTAAATTGTTGTGATTAATCTCATCCATTAGATCAAATAAAGATGGAGGGAATATGGAGGGTGGAGATTAGTCCCTTGGTTTATGATCTTAAATCTTTATGACAAATATAAGATATTGAACTTTTGCCTATGATATACCATAATTTTTTTGCTGACATCTTATTTGGACCTGCATTGTATATGAAGTTTATGTATTTATAATTAGCCGGGTTCGGGCAGGTGCCAGTTCCAAGTGTAAAACGGTTTTCGCAAACCCGTGAATTTCATTACAAGATCACACACTAATTTGTTTCACTAATCAACAATTGTTTAAGAAAATACACCTGAAAATAATTATATGTAAAAGAATGCTAATTTCTTATAGGAAATTCAAATTTTCTAATCATTTTAGAAACCTTTAGCAATATTTGGTTTGCATTGAGCTCAGTAGGAGATTGAGAGGTCCACTCCTGGTAATGGTGAAGGCTACCAGTGAAGTCGGTAAAAAGGCCATCAACCCCAATTGTGTTTATCCAGTAATCGTATTCCATATAAGGGTCTTCACAGAAGTTGAAATGCAAGTACTTATTTTCATTGCGGAATGTGTAGGGGTGCACCTGCAAGTCAATAGTCGAAGAGGTTTAGTTTTGATCATTAAAGGTCAAACAAACAAAAATAAAAATCCGGTTTAGTACTAAATTTATACTGATTTAAGAAAACATCAAAGGCTAAAATGAAATTTCAAACATTATAAAGATGGGAAAACTTGTGTTTTATGAACTAGTAAAGACATCTGCATAAATTTGAATTTTTGAACGAGATGGCTAGACCTCAAAGTCAAACGAAGTCTAATGTACCTGTAAGTTATGAGTGTGAGCTCTGGAAACAAGATCAGTCGGTGTTAGGATGTAGTTATCTTTTACAGGAACAATGGTATCTTTCCATGGACCAATCCCGACAACGTATTCCTTGATATAATCAAAGTAATGATCTGAAGTGATTTCTGCATATGTCTACAAATGGAAAAGAATTCAACTTAGTAAAAGCCAAGGCGAAACACGGCATGCTCGTTTTGAGGGTGTTTGTATATTCATTCAGAAAGCGAACCAATTGTAAAACGGGTCGTAGAAAATAGTGTTTGGATAATTTTATGTTGCTAGAGTTGTAACAAGATAAGAAATTAATAAATTCTAATTGTGGGAAAAAAAAAGTACTCTTTATGGACGCAAAATAGAATTTTATTGGTTTGAAGAAGAGATATATAAGTAATTTATATTGGGAGAGTTTGGTAACTCAAATAATCATATCTTGCGGTTGATATGAAATTGATTATTCAAAGATGAATAGATGATCATTCCAAACAATGACAGAATATGTTATAGATCTTTTCCTCTACCTGATTTGTGTCTTGGGTCGTAACATCCACATCATCAATTAAGAAGATCTTTGGTAGATCAGTTTTGTTGTGGATGTGAACGAGTGACGATGGAGCAAATGACTGAATAAAACACGGCTGTCTCAACCATTCCTTTGTTAAATACGAACCTTTATAACCGTATTTTTTAAGGGTTTCCACAAAAACGTCTTCAAATATTTTCCCCTTTGGCCATTTTACCTGAAATGCAAGTCTAATTCAATGAACATGGTTTTATGTTTAGACATGAAAAAGTAAAAGTTGAGACTGTAACTTACATGCTGGTTCATCAATACAGGATTTTTTATTTCTGGATATATTCCAACGACTCGTGGTGCATCGATTGCAATTTGAATGTACTCTTCAAATGTAATGAGAGGATACTTTCCTGTTCATATCCGTTAGACACAAATTGATATGTTAAAAACTGAATGTACACAATCATATATATGGTGGATAAACTAGTAAGGGGTGTTTGGATGTGTGCCTTGAAAGTGATTATGTGTTACAGTACAAATTAATCATAACAAGAAACAAAAACAAAAAAATATGAACAAATGACACTTTAATTACGTGGCAACTTAAATATGAGCAATGTTAAGGACTAACAGAAACAAAAAATATATGATCAAATGACACTTTAGTGATAAAAGTATCAAAGATGCCTTATGAAAGAGCCTCTCAGATTAGCTTATTAGAGGGGTAAATACGCCATTTATACTACCCTTAGAAACTCGAGCTATGAATAGATTTTTGAGTCATAAATAATTAGATAATCAGAAGCACAATTTGCTTAGAAAAGCATAAAAACTTATTATACAAATTTGAAACACAAATCCAAAGTCCAAACACCTTTAATCATGCAAACATAGCTTTGTCTACAAGAGGTTAGAAAAATAAAATGTAAATTTCAAGAGGAAACTAACCATTATATTGCTGATCACGGAACTCAAACCTTTGCTTTGTTCTCAAAGTTTTCAGTTCTTTCAATGTAAAATCAACTGCAAATAGTTAAAAGTAATTACTAAATCATTTACATGATTATGAAATGCAAATCAAAATTTTAATTCCAAATTCAGGGAAACCGAGCATACATATAAAAAGTCCAGTTTTATTAGCTCCTTCAACTTCATAGGTCTTGACTCTATTTGCAAACTCCTTATGTTCTGCAACATCAGTTGTATCATCGAGTGTAACATCATGGAAGCACATAAGAACGCCATCTTTACTAGATAATATATCTGTTTCAATGAAGTCAGCGCCTTCTTCAATTGCTCTCTGTACAAAGCAAAAATACCCGAAACTTAAACCATTTAACCATTTCAAGAAAATAAGGCACTTAAAGTTGTAATAATCAGATATCAAATGTGAAATCTTATTATTTATGACATTAAATAACCAAAAGCACATTCTGTGAAGTAAAGGAATTCGTTTTTCTTATGTCATAAGGGGTACACAGCTATGTTTAGTTTAACCCAAGCGAGTCAGATTTGATGTTGCTATAATGATGTAATCAGTTCTAAAACACAAATCCAAACACCCTCTTATACATTTCCATAATAAACTTCTCTATCATAAAGATTTCACAGCATTGGCACATATGACCATGCTGATTTTTAGGTGTCAAATTAGAATCGGTAACATGTTTAATAGTGATCATTTTGGCTATACATGAAAATTAGGACAACTTACATCAACTATATAAACAATAGTACCATAAGAATAAATATTCAATGGATAACGATGACTTACACTAAACTTAACTAAAACATTTACATCAACATGTTTGAACATAAATAAGTCAGAAAATGCTTTTCTCTGGGATGGAAGTGGATTAAAAAAAAAATGTACCAGATACGCAGGAGTAGTTTCCTCTGGGATTTCTCCATTTGAACCTCGATGTGCAACGTTAAATGGACGAAAAGTTTGTAAGGGCTGTTTCGTACTTTCATTCTCACTTGGTAGCGGATAGAGTCTCCTCGCAGAACACCCAATAAAAAGTAGCACAAAACAGAAGATTGTGCGACCTGAAAACATTATACCAGGAAAACATACTTAAATTAGCCACAGCCATTTTTTTTTTCATAATGCGAATTGAACAAAGTTTATATGGATTCCGAAAACAGTTTTAGTACAACATAAAAGCTAAGAACAAGAGCTGTAGAACGTAAAATACTGGCATTTGGAACTGCAAACGAATTTATATTCTAAAATAGTAGAGGTAATCAATTTTTAATTCAGTTCGGTTTGGTTTTCGGTTTTACCCAGAAAAAAAATTAACCGAACAATCCGATAACCGAACCGATGAACATCATACAATCATACTAGCTCATTTTTAAAAAATGTAACTGTAATTTTACTATAATACCATAAAACATCATCTTACTAAAAAAACATCAACTAGTACTACTAATGACAGCTAGCAAACTCAGTTTGACTATTGAAGTCAAACCCACATTCATCCTTACTTGATAACTTGAACATACCCATCTTACCCATTTACAAATTTAAGCTAAAAAATCAGCCACTAAAGTCAACTACTTCTAGAATCAATCCAAAACCAAAAACTAAGCATGAAGATGGAAATTAGAAGAGCTTACTTGATGAAGTCATGGTGTTCTTGATTCTTGGATCTTAATTCGATTTCTTAGAGAAGCATTTATAGGGATGATGATTAAAAAAAGAATTATGCCCAGGATCAAACGCTTTATCCACGCCGAGTTTAAATGATTATTTGAATCATCGTTTGTTTTTATTTATTCGTATATTCCTTCTTTGGTGCATTATCTTTATTTTTTATATTCGAAGTTATTATTTGACTTTTTTTTAATAGTTTTCGGCCAATCAATTAGTCTACGTGTTTAAACCTACTATATACGGACAATTTAAAGCTCTCATTTATTTTGGAAGGATTGCGTGATCATGTCAGATTTGTTTGCATCCAATAAAATTCAATAAGAGAAATGATACAGAAGTCTAAAAACATGTTTAATTATATAGAATGGTACCCGTGTAATGCAGCGGCGGGTATCATGTGATTATATTTTGCATTATTTGGTTATACGGTTAGTTGTCTTCATGCTTTATAAGTAGAGATATTAGAGATGGTTAAGCCAAATAATTTTAGTTTGAACAATCAACCGTTTCCTAACAAACTTCCTAACCAACTTGCTTTCTAACAAATTAGTTTTGAAATCTTTCCATAATAAGCAAGTAAAAAGTCTGGATTTTAAGCCTTTCTAATTATAGAATAGTCCCAAATGCATTATAATGTAATATAGATGCTTAAATTTGTATGTCAACAATTTATTGATAGGATAATAAGGTATAACTATACTCACCTTAGATGCCTCAAAAAAAAAAAATCTCCAAATACCTCATGGGAGAGGGTCGCCTAAAAATCCTGGGCGGATATCACAGAATAGTGCCAACTGTACCTATGTGTGTCCTTACCAAGTACTATCCAAGTACTAGTTTATAAATGTACTTTCTTGGGCGATTGGATCCACTATTTCTTAGACGACTTACTTTTTTTTCTTTTTGTGAAAAAGTTATGAACTACATTTTTGGTCCTTGTGGTTTGCTTGATATTTCATTTTTTGCCACAACAAATTTACCTTAAAAAAACAACTATAATACCAACAAAGCTCACTAGCAGATCTTCAAACCTCACTAGCAGCTTCGTTTGATTGATAACTTTTTACCCCAACATAGCCTTTTGATTGATAACTTGTGTATACAATTGACCTATCATAAATTACTCTGCACAAATATAATAACAAAGGTACATGCATCTGCGTAGTATTTAATCACTAATTAATTGTTTTGATGTATCTTTTATATAATAAAACAAAACCCCGAGTGGGGACTTTAAAAAATATTATTTTCTTATTAGGTAATTTTTTAGTTTATAAATTTATAAATTCGTTTTGTTGATCTACTACACAAGTAGAAGATAAATACAAAAAATATATATAAGATGCATCTTACATTAGGATTAAACTTTTTAAATAATTATCTTTAATATCAAAAAACTATAATTAAAACTCATAAATCAAACAAAACAAATATTAAATTATTTGTTTTAAAATAAATAAAAATATATCATTAAAAAAACTTTTAAAAAAAAACCCGCGCGTGCGCGGGCATTATAACTAGTTTATACATACAATAAAACCTCATAAACACTAGGATAGAACCATCACTAATCACTTTCCTCTTTCAAGATCTTCAATATCAAACAAAAATCAAACCAAGATCCTTAATAACAATAAAGAACCAATATCCATCTTCAATAAAAACTAAATCTGTCTGAGCCCCAAACCTTTAATTCAACTTCAAGATTAACTATAACTGACTCCATGCATTTTTTGAATCATGTGAACAAACAACCATCATCGATCTTCAAGAAGATTAACTTCTTTCACTATCTGAATATCAAAGAAAGAATAAAACAAGGTTGTTTCAAGATCTGCTCGTGTTTTTCAAGAATAAAGGTTGTTTCAAGATATGCTCGTGATTTAGAAAAACAAAGGGACGAATCAATTGCTTGGTGACTTTCAAGATATACTTTTTTTTTTAAATGTGAATTGCTTGGTGACTTTCAAGATATGCTAGTGTGTTTTTATTTATATATTGTAGAACCTTGTAAAAATTCCTTTGTAATGATTATCGTAAATAAATAATAATCCTCTGATACTGTTACTGATTCCCATTTTCTCAGAAAAATTTGAAATTTTTCTTATTATATTAATTTGTCGTTGGCACGATATAATATAATTCACGAAATGACGGAACCAGTTCTCGACACGTTATCCGAAATATAAATATTTCACTAATCCTATTTAAACACTAAACACAAACTAAACGGGCCAAAATATTCCAGCCCAAATCCACTCGGCCCAAATCCTTAAACCATTTCATTTCTATTATTTCGACTAGGAGCAAGCTATAAAACGACCCTCGTATTCTCAATCTTTATACACGACATATCTATATTTTTGTACCATCTCTTTTCTCACCTAGCCAACTATACGTATGCCAAATCTCATGACCATATCTCGATTTTTGCTATGTTTTTGAGAGGCAAAGTATTCGGTCCAACACAACCCATTCGACATATATAAATAATTCAAAACTTAACCGTTTTGACTCCCGTTTGTTTCTATGAGTTCCTAATAATATTTCTAGCATGATTTCATGATTAGATATCAAATTTGATCAGCTATAACCAAGTATTACATGATTTTTCAAATCGTGTATGTGTTTATGATGCTAGTCGACATGTATATGAATCACAAAGACATGTACCCTTATTCTAAGCTCTCACATATTTTCTTAGAGTCGTAGAATGTCAGAGATACATTCTAAAAGTCTCTAATTCACTGACAAGCATAGTTGCAAGTGTTGGTTTGAAATATTTACACCTTTACGTGTCCTAAAATTCCTTTTATATCTATTCTTTCATCACACTTTGTTCTTCCATAAAAAATATGCATAATAAACTCATATACTCTCTCAAATAATTCTCTGATCGCCCAGAAGCAAAACTCTCGTATGAGTTGGAAGAAAACAAGAAGTATCGGGTTTGATATATAAGTTTGTGACTTGGGTTATATCGAACGTAGATTTATCTTGTGTTTTCCTTCTCCACTCTCGACTCCCTACCACCCTAGAGGTGTAGTAAGTCATTACAACCTCTTTTGATTACATTTTATACGTTATATACATCCATGCATCACGTAAGATTTCATGTCGAGCTTATATAGTTTCGTATATATTTCCTACATACATATTCATATATAGAACAATGAACGTGACTAGCCTCTATCTTGGAAGGCCTAGGAGTCACGACACACACTTGTTTCACGTTTATTTTTATGTTACATGCATCAAACAAGTCTATTTTAGAACCTTGCTTAATCGAATACAAGAACACAAAACACTTAGAAATAATTCTAAGTCTTTTACTATTATAAAACGTTCCTAGTAGCCTAGAAAACTAGCGTATATTTTGAAATTTAACTTAACAAGCATGCTATATTTTTACACCACTCGATAGACCACCTAGCTAACTATCATTTTCATTTAGACAACTTGTAAAAATACTCACGTCTCGACCCTCTAAATGATACAAAGTAAATCGCAGAAACTAAACTTTAAAACTAATAAATTAAGCGACTTGGGCCTTAAAGCCCAATAAGCTGATTTTAAGCTCTTTGAATAAGCTAGCTTATCTAAATATTTTGATATGAAAATAGAACATGAAAAATGATATTTTTGATGAGCTCAACTCGTCTCACGAAGTACGGATTAAACGTTATTGGGCCTTGAGTTTGGCTCGTTAAAAGCCCATAAGCTGAAAAATAAGCTTTTAACCAAATAAGCAGTTAAAATAAGCTTTATATGACTCAAATAAGCCTCGGAAATTTTTATATAATTTTTCCCATAATTTTTGTAAACTTTGGACTAAAAATGTAACACGACAACACCTAGAAGGACTAAAACTGTCAACAGCCTAAAATAGGGACTGAAACTATAAAAACAGAATCTATAGGGTATAAATTGACATATTATTAACTTCCAAGCCCAGAATTGATTATTGGACAAGTAGAGGACTAAAATTGTAAAGTATATATAAAAAGGACTAACGGGGTAACACTAACGTTGTTAGGGTAAAAATTGTAAAATTGAAAAAGGACAAAGGACCAAACATATTCTATTTAACATTTTTAGTTATTTTCTCTTTTCGTAAACTTGATCATATCATATGCATATAAAATTTCATTTTATTTATATATATTATTTAACTTTACGTTAATAATATATATAACGATATTTAAACTCATATTTATTACATATTATCTTCATCATCATTAAAAAGGGAAAATTTTGGAAATAATAATGTATTTTATCATATTACTTATAGAAATAATAATTTCATTTGCATATCATCTTTTCATCATAACGATTAATTATTATTCATTAATCGTTATTCGTTATTCGTTTCGTATTTACCAAATAGTATTTGATTAGATTCTTAGATAAATTTATTTATCGGGTTTTTAATTGAAGTCGTTATCATAATCTCATCCGACTTTACTTTTCATCATTTCAGTATCATACTATCATTTAAGGTGAGTCATAGCCTCACATTTACTTATTTTTAAACTCCGTGAGGGGGATACATGTTATAAACAGATCACAAGTAATTTTCTGTATGCTACCTGACTTGATATATGGCTAAGTTAGCTATTGCCACAAGACCCTTATTCATGAGACATTAATCACTTGTATGTGAACGCGAATATAGTGAATAGATCTATTAAGGTTTGACAGCCTATCCCACTAATACTGGACGGAATGCCTTTTGGTTAGTCGTATTAGTCGCGATACATTATATTTGAGACAAAAATAGGAATTGGCAAATCACCTACTACACGAGGGCAAACATTATCATTGACTTGATAATCACATCCGTTTTTACGGTATTTGTTAACGTTTTGCGTGTCATGAGACTTAGAGCAATATATATACTGCAATATCAATTTTTCAACTAATTGTATTCCCAATACAATCTTACTTGTGTATCGAACTGATTATTAAATTTCAAACTCTATGATTTCACTCAACAATTTTGTTGACTTTAAGCATGTTATCTCAGGAAACTAGCAGGAGCATCAAGCATGGAGCGGGCAAAATGGCAAACTACCTACTTTTCTAAATAATGGTGTAAAATAAAGATGTTTAATTCAGTTTAAAACATCAATACTTCTAAGTATTTTATTTACTCTGATATGAACTTTTGTAACTGAATCTATAATAATGCAACTATGTTTTTAAAACGTCTTTTTTTGAGCCGTTTTCTATCATTATGACTTCGATCCTCTACGTAACACCCTAATTACTATTCCGCTGCTACATCACTGTAGCCTCTCGTAAATTCCCGTACGATTAGTAAATACGTAAACTGAGATAAAGGTATTTCGTTATTTAAATATCCCTTTTTACGAGTGACAAATTTTTTTTATGCATGACGTATTACGTTACGGAAAGTAAGTCGACCGAAAAGCGACTTGAAGATGTTCCTATTGTTAGAGACTTTCCAGAAGTATTTCCCGAAGATTTACATGGTCTTCCACCTAACCGTCAAGTAGAATTTCAGATCGAATTAGTACCTGGAGCAGCAGCAGTAGCTAAAGCACCATATAGGTTAGCACCCTCATAAATGAAAGAACTATCGGAACAATTAAAGGAATTGTCTGATAAAGGATTTATTCGACCAAGCTCATCACCTTGGGGAGCCCCGGTCTTATTCGTCAAAAAGAACGATGGATC
>LBNU01011383.1:0-10996 GCA_014162995.1 Artemisia annua | reverse complement strand
AATCAAAAGGAATTAAATATGAGGCAACGTCGTTGGCTAGAGTTACTGAGTGATTACGATTGTGAAATTCGCTATCATCCCGGTAAGGCCAATGTAGTAGCAGATGCGTTAAGCCAAAAGGAACGATTGAAACCTCTCCGGGTTAGATCGTTAGGGATGACCATTTGTTCGCCTCTTCCATCACAAATCCTTGCCGCTCAAAGCGAAGCTCTTAAAGAAGAGAATCGACCCAAGGAAAAGATCTATGGCATGCCTGAAAGCAAGAATGGTTTCTTGAAAAGATCTGATGGAATGCTCTGTTTTAAAAACAGAAGTTGGGTTCCACACTTTGGAGGTATTCGTGATCTCATCATGCATGAGTCACACAAGTCAAAATACTCCATACACCCAGGTTCCGACAAAATGTATCAGGATCTAAAGAAACTTTATTGGTGGCCAAACATGAAAGCCGACATTGCAGAGTATGTCAGTAAATGTTTGACATGTTCAAGAGTAAAGGCGGAATATCAGAAACCGTTAGGATTACTTGTACAGCCCGAACTTCCAATGTGGAAATGGGAACGTATTACTATGGACTTTCTCACCAAGTTACCTAGGACTTCGGCTGGTTATGACACGATATGGGTTATCGTTGATCGTCTCACGAAATCCGCACATTTCTTACCAATCAAGGAAACCGACGATATGAATACGCTCGCTCAATTATACATAAAGGAAATAGTATCTCGGCATGGAGTACCGATTTCAATCATATCCGATCGTGATAGTCGTTTCACATCCCATTTCTGGGGATCTTTGCAAAAAGCNCACATCCCATTTTTGGGGATCTTTACAAAAAGCTTTAGGAACAAAGCTAGATATGAGCACTGCATATCACCCTCAAACCGATGGGCAAAGCGAAAGAACAATCCAAACCTTGGAAGATATGCTTCGAGCATGTGTCATCGACTTTGGAAAAGGATGGGATAAACATTTGCCTTTAGTTGAATTCTCTTATAACAATAGTTATCATGCCAGCATAAAAGCAGCACCGTTTGAAGCTCTCTACGGTAGAAAGTGTAGATCACCTGTTTGTTGGGCAGAAGTTGGAGATTTACAACTTACTGGACCAGACCTTGTACATGAAACTACGGAAAAGATAGTTCAAATCAAACAACGTTTATAAGCTGCTAGAGACCGGCAAAAGAGTTATGCCGACATAAAACGAAAACCTATGGAATTCCAAGTTGGAGACCGTGGAAAGTTAAACCCACGATATATCGGTCCTTTTAACATCCTGGAAAGGATTGGACCTGTTGCTTATAAACTCGAATTACCAGAAGAACTTAGTAGAATTCATGACACTTTTCATGTGTCAAACCTCAAGAAGTGTTTGTCGGATGAATCTCTCATCATCCCACTGAAAGAAATTCGACTCGATGAGAAACTCATTTTCACTGAAGAACCAGTGGAAATCATGGATAGGGAAATCAAACAACTTAAGCATAATCGTATACCTATCGTTAAAATTCGTTGGGACACCGAACGAGGACCGAAGTACACTTGGGAGCGTGAGGATCAAATTCGCACCAAGTACCCACATCTTTTCTCATAAACACCCGTGACCACCATCTTAGACTCGAATTCCGGGACGGAATTCACTGTAAGGGGTATGTACTGTAGCCTCTCGTAAATTCCCGTACGATTAGTAAATACGTAAAATGGAATAAAGGTATTTCGTTATTTAAATATCCCTTTTTACGAGTGACAAAATTTTTTTATGCATGACGTATTACGTGAATCTCTATGACATTGTGAAATGATCATTTACCTAGGAACGATGCTTGCACACAAACCTAGATAGTCAAATTATCGCGAATATATTTTAAACGTTTATATTTTTATAAATATACGTTTCGTTTAATTACCGTGTACTATTTATATGATTCCCGAGCCTACGAAAATTCCCGAGATCGCTCACCAATATTATTGGATCGTAACCCGACCCGTGAAACTTGCTAAATGGGCCTACGTGACCCATTGGGCCTATAAACCCAACTAAAAACCAAACGGGCCCTTAATTCATTTTTCTTTCTTTCTCTGATGGGCCGAGTACACAAGCCCACCAGGCTTTGAAAGCCCAACACGCACCCTTAATAAATTTTCTTTTCTTTCTTTTGTCCCTAGACGCGACACACCCAAACCACCCTATTTATTTTTCATTTTCGACACATAACACATATATATTTTTACACCACTTGATTAAACACCAAGCAAGGAATTAGGAATGATCAAGTTTGTTTAATAACTCGTTCGTTTACCCACCCAAAACTGACCAAAGTAAAGCTCCAAACTCACCCTTGAAAGATATCCAAAAACGTGTCAAACTACTTCTACACACCTCCTAAACTCACCTATAGCCAACAAACGAACACTATACCCATCATTCATTGTCAGGAATGAATAGGAACACTCTTACACAAGATCTCTTGTTGCTAGTACACGATTGGTGAAGTTTTTGGTGCCACCTCTTGCAAACGAGCCAACACACAACCCCATTGGCATTTTTCCCTTATCTTGAGAACTCACAAGCTCCTTATAAACTTCCATGCACCCTCAGTTAATCTCACACCAACAAAACATACCAAAAGGCATTTTACGTGAAGTATTACTTTCGAATTGGGACAGAAAGTTCGCAAGTCATACAAGGTGTAGGAGAGATCCAAGAGTACCACGTCTAGCTCGTTTTGAACCTTTAGTGAAACGTGAAGAGAACCACCTTGATCCTTTGCTCTAATTCGAACCATACGAACCATAATACCCCACCTTTTGAGGTGAAGTAAGTCACTCGACAATATCTTTTCACTATTTTCATCTCGTTAACTATTTATTTGCACATTTACTTTGCTCTTTTTATTCGTAAAATATAAACGTAATATGTACATTTTATTCGACACTCTATTTGTTTAACATGTTAACAAACGAGATACATGAACCTTCGAAACTAAAAATGACGTTTAACTATTTATTTCAACACGTTTTGTAGTCACTTTGACCCATTCGAAACAAATGAAAACACTTAGAAATATTCTAAGTGTTGTAACAGTTTTGATAAATGGTTTTGGCCAAACACTTTTGCCTCGTTAATATATATTTCGACACATGACTTACACTTTTTATGATTCGACCCCATTGTCACCTTGGTTGACAAACGAACGACACATTTTATTCGACCTATGAAACTTATTTGAACCCTTTGCCCGACCCTTTTCTACACGACCAAATCATGTTTTTCTATAAAATTCATAAGTTAACGTGGGCTTATTTGAAGCCCAATAAGCTTTTGAGATAAGCTGATCACACAAGCCCAACTTTTATATTTTTAGACTCATAAAACAAGCCCAAGTCCAGGCCCAAAAGTTTTATAAGCCCATTGGATCAAAAATGGTTATTGGGCCTTGTTTATGGCTCGTTAAGGCCCATTTGTTATTTTAAGCACTTATTAAGCTAATAAGCAGTTGAAATAAATTATTTTGAACCTACTGAGCTTATTGAAAATATAAAAATGTTAAACTTTGAATTTGGTGATTTTTGGACTAAAATTGCAAAACTTTCATAACCGAGGACTAAAAATGTAAAACTTGCAAACTTTGGGTACAAACTGTCAAAAACTGTTTTTATGAGCTGGAAACTGTAAATATTGAAACATGGAAGTAAGAAATGTAAATGTAATACTTTTTGGACTTAAAATGAAACAACCGTTAACTTGGGACTAACGGTGTAAAAATTATACTCGTTAAGGTTAAAAGTGTAACTTTGGTAAAACATGAAGGATTTTTCTGCAAATATTATTTTATAAAAATAATATTGTTTATATAAATGAACGTGTATTCAGGATTAAAGAACGAGATAAGATTTATATATATATACGTTATATAATTAATATTAACGATATATAAACGATACGTGACATATTTTCTTTATTCGTGATTCCTCATGTGACTTAATTATGATGACTTTATATCAATCATCAATCATTTTGCTTACAAGTTATATTTATATATAACTTTGTTTTTGAATTTTAAGCATTTAAACCAAACACGAGATTCGTTCATAACTAATGACTAGTATTCGCGATAAAACCGGACTTAGACTATCAACTGAAACTTGCATTATCTTTTAGGTTGTGTGTGAAGCCGTTTCCTTGCTTTGTTGAGATTACGATACAACTGTACTACTAAGGTGAGTTCATAGCCCACTTTTTAACTGTTTTATGTGGGGGGATACATGCTTAAAAACCGAACACAAGTCTTTTATTTTGGTATTGATATACCGGCTGACCGTTATTATTGCTTAAGTAGCTATTGCCAAAAGACCCTCGATCATGAACCTTAATCACTTGATGAGTGAACGTAAATAACTGTGAATAGATCTATTTGGGGCTGACAATCCCCGTTTGGTCGTTGGAGAAAACTACCAAACGCACATTATTTTGATGACATAGGTTACTGGCAAAGACCTATCTTGAGGGCATATTATTATTATATTGCGTCATATTTTTAAATATGATTGGCTGTCAAATCGTTGCGTGTCATGAGCTTAATGCAATAACGGATATATGTGAATTCTTTTCAACTTGTTTGATTGCATACGTTTGCAATAAATGAATATATCTTGTGTTCAACTGTTTAACTTTCAAACCTATGAATATCACTCAACTTTATGTTGACTTTTAGCATGTTTATCTCAGGAACTAAACAAGAAGAATTATGAAGGCACGGAGTGGGCATGTGGACTTAAACAAATACTTTGTTTTATAATAAATGTGTTGTTGAAATGTGAACATCTTAATAAATGGTATTTTGAAATAAAGTAAACTTTTAAACATCACTTTGTGTTGTTTCTATGATTGTGAAAAGATCCTCGAAGTAACACCCAAAAGTCTTCCGCTGTTAAAATAAAGTCTTCCGCTGTTAAATTATAAAAATCTTCCGCTGTCATGGTTAAATTTTGGGGGTGTTACACACCACACACCCATGCAACGTGCAACTCAAAAACAAAGCACCAGCATCCGCATAAACTCACGCCTAATCAGCTCTTAATCACGAACATAAATAGGTACGCCCCTCTTTTATTTCTTTTAGATTAGTGACCAGGTTCTATCGCACACTCATGCACATGTCATACTTCTCTTGATCGACACATAACAGAATTTAACGAGCATAAACTATCACAAAAATCACACATGACCCAGCCTTTAATCACGTAGTTAAACATTTACTCCCCATTTTAATTCATGCGTTTTATATCCAGCTTTCAGTGCGTATATAAGAGATCATATAATTGTTTCAATGACCAGATATAGGTGTGTGTAAGACAACTGATTCAAGAAGCAAAAACAAAAACCCAAATCGACATATGTATTTCATATTTCCATAATTTCATGTAGTACGTATATATGCTATGTATCACGTATTTAATGAGGCACCAATAATTCGTATTACATGTTTACCACTTGGATATAATATGTCGAACAAGTTTCAAAACGAAAAAGGTGAGTGATAACTTGTGTCGGTTTTATGAATGGGACACAAAAATGAGAGACGTATCACGAATGAACCAAGCACACGAATCACAATACCCTTCAAACTAAACGTCACCACGATCAAAACTCTTCCTTCAAACAATCTTGGCGTGCCTCTGATTACAATGAACAAAAGGGATTGGTTGTTGTTTTAGTTATGATGTGTGTGTATATTTTCTAACTTTCGAATGGAAAAAGAGATGGGGGAGGGTGTCATCTAAATAAAACGAAAGAGATCAGAGGAGATAAGAGGAATGGTAGTGCCATCTAATACAAATGAGATAGGGAGGTGAATATGTTGTACGTATAAAACAAAAATGGGAGAAAGTGATGTGTGAGGTGTTTATCAAAAACGTGTAGAGTGGTTATACAAGGCAATTATTAAAATTCAAATAATAGGTTGATTCGATTTAGGTAATTGATAGTGGATATTGCCGGAAATTTTGTTGGTTAAATAAGGAGGTGATTATCATAATATCAAATGAGTGTGTGCACAAAGGTAAAGCAATCGGCCCATGCACCCTTAACGTGTGATATTGATTATAATGACTTAATTACCATATTCTCAATATAGTGAGTGTGTCAGAATTTTACAATTAAAATGGGTCCTAGTAACTATTACGAACGTGTGATATTAGGCGTAGATTACAAAGGTTGTATTGATTTTATTATCTCACAAGTTATACGCTAGATACTTGTAGCTTCAAAATTCACAAGGTTCTTATACTTAGGTTAAGTTCACAAACTTAGGAAAAATTCAAATTATATGGAAAATTAGGAGAAGCGAGTTTTAGGGTTTTACAATTATAAACATTTATTTTGATTAGACAACCCATGGCCAACCAAGATAAGTGCGTCCAATGTTTTAGAAATCATGTTGAAGAAGTGTTACATATTTTAGGGTGACTTATTTTAACACTTGCATCTTTGAAAAGATAATTGTGTAAGACAATTATTTTCGACATACATGATTACACAACTTAGTATACATATCTAAGTGAGTTACTAAAACATTATAACATAAGCAAACAATCAAATGCAAATAATCATTTAGCATATTACACATAACGATATTTGTAGTTGTTTTGCAGGTTAGATACAACAACATATACTTGCTTGATTTTGTTTTAAAAAATAATTTTCCTCCCCAATTCAAGAATTAATTAATATCAATATAATGAAACCATTTTTCAAAAATTCATTTACTTAAGATGTCCAACTCGAGAGCTATAGCAAAAAGCTAGTTTTACGTTAAAAGTATTTAGCTATTTAGCTATAGCAATAAGCATATCACGAGATTAAAAGTATTTAGCTATTTGTGATTACACTGTGGACGGTCCTCGAAATGTTTGGATGGTCCCATATATATTTGGGACCGCTGCCCTATTTAAGGGACCGCCGTCAGTGAGTTTGTTACGTGTTATTATGTTTTCTTATGTTTTGTATTTCTAAGTTAACTAGTTGGTATCACAAGCACATACACACCAAGCCACACAAACATAAATGTAATGCAAGTATAGAAAGTAAAGAGCAAGGAAGAAAAAACGCAAACTGGACACTATGATTTATAGTGGTTCGGCACGAAGCACCTCTTCGTCCTACTCCACTCCCGAGTACCACACTCAAGAGTTACTTTACTAATCAACACGCTCCCTTTAGGCGAAACAAACCGTACACAAGCATACACCAATTTTAACGACACTAAGCGGAATGTTGAGTCCTAATCCTAGCTAGAACTAATCTACACCAAGGCCCACGTGGCCACATGAACAAGCACTCTTGTCCCACTTAGAGCGACACACGATCCAAGCCTTCACACGAACGAGCACTCCCGTTCACTTGAATCTTCACACTAAGACACACTTGGATCTTCATCCAATCTAAGCCTTAACACGAGACACACTTAGATCATCACCCGATCCAAGCCTTCACACACCCACTCAACCAAGTCCTAACTTACATACTAGGACACCACACACCATTCAACAATTACATGACCTATTCTAGTTACAAGACTTCTTGGATCTACATCACCTTCCAAGTTCACACACATAACCCCATCCTCGACTCACACACAAGTCGGAAACATTGACAATATTTACAGAACCTATCACCGTAACACTTGTTACGTTTGTGTGTGGAAACCTATAACATCTCGAATCTTTATCTATGTCGAGAGTTCTTCTCTTACCCATGAGGTAGAGAAAAAAGAAAATCATATCACTAGTTACGTTGGTGTGTGGACTCAATAAAACTTCAATTCTTGAGTACTTCGAGTGTTCTTCTCTTGCACATGATGTAGTGGATGACGGGATCTCTTATAAACACATACCAAAGAGTTATAGTGATCAAAGAATGAAAAGGAAAGACAGGGAAATTTTTGTGCAAAGAGGATCGATTTTTCTGGTGAAAATGGGTCAGTATTTATAGCAAGCAAGAGGAGCGTCTGACGGTCCCTTAAACCTTGGACGGTCCTTTATCAATAAGGGACCGTCACCTATTTAAGGGACCTTCCCGACAGTTTTTGTCCTTTTGTGGTGAAATGTTACCTAGTGAAATTTTATCTGATTTGGGCGGGAAATGAGGCCGTTTGGACATTTTGAAATTCAAATTTCAAATTATTTTTCTTATTAAAACATTTCTTTATAAATACAAACATAATTTGTCTAGTTTATTTTTGTAAAAATGTTTTGTGACATCTATAAAATGTAAGGATTAAGGGACAAAAGGTTTTTATTTGATCACTTAACAAAGTTGGTAAAGTGTTTATTCATACCTGAAGTGATGTCGAGAGACGTTGATGTGTGAACGAGTAACTTGTGCACTTTACGTTATGTATTACAAGTTACCCGTTTGTCATCATTAAAACATGAAGACATTGTATAGATTAAACGTCGTAACGTTTGCACTAACACGCGCGTTGCAGCGGTGGGTACCCTGAAATAAATTTTTTTGATAGAATTAATAAAAATGTCATGGGAAGTCATTCCGACACCTAAATTTGCCTCGAGAACGAAATACTAAAAGATTTGGTAAACTACACTTCCTACCTTACCATATATTTACAATCTTAGTCCCTAAGGGTGCAATAGGATTCACCAAGGTCCAAAACACTTTCATATTAAACTATTACACCTCATTATGGGTTTTGAGCACTTTTCTCTTTAAAACGCCGCACTTATTTCTTCTTTTTCTCACAGTCATTTTTCCGGACAACAAACACCACGCGGACGACCACACTCTTACAACCTCCCCATCATTTTGACGTGCATTCACATCGCCAAGAAAACACTTACAACACCATGATTACACCACCACAACTATTCATCCCAAAACCATCTTCTCTCTCGTTTTGTTGATACGGCGTCGAAGTAGGGAAAAACACACCATCCTTTTCTGTCATTCTAGCGACGTGGGGGGATAAGTAATGAATTTTCAAGAGTTTTTTGATTAAATAAATGATTAAAACTAACAAATATGAGCTAATAATTGTTTGGTATCATTTTTTTCTTTGTTGTTGTTCGTCGTGTTATTGAGTCACGAAAACAAGGGATGCGTGAAGCTTGGCTCACGCCTTGTGTACAGTCAGGTTTTATTGAGTCAAGTCTTGGTCACAGGTTCGTGTCTAGGTTAAGATGGAGGGTTGTACATTGTGTTTAAATGATTGTAATATTGGGTGTAGGGGTGTTTTTAATGCTATTAATGTAGAATGAGGGTTGTACATTGTGTTTAAATGATTATAATATTAGGTGTAGGGGTGATTTTAATGCTATTAATGTAGAATTCTAAGGAAAGTGGTCTGAATTTCGATTCATGCTAGTTTTTGTTGTACACTATGCTTTGGTTGTTGTAATTATGAAGATTGCTTGCTTTAAAGTGTTGTAAACCATGCATCATTTTTTTGTGCATCTGAATTTTTTGGAGAGAGAGTCCTTCCTCTATTATAAGTAGTATAGATATATAGAATTCTATATATATATGTATTAATTCCCATTGTCGGCTAAGACTAAAAAAAGTAAAAGCGGATACTTAAAAAATGAATATATTTTAGGCCTGTTTATTCAGCCCATCAACAGCCCATTATTTGTGTTTACTTTTAGTCCGCTTATGGTATATGGTCCATTCTACAACAGCAAACAATTGATGGGTCACAATTAGGGGTGGCAATTTCTGACCCGACACGAAACCCGACCTGAAACCGACACGAAAATTAACAGGTTCCGGTTGAGCTAAATAGATTCCGGGTCAGGTTTGGGTCGACATATCTAACCCGTTTATTAAACAGGTCAGGTTCGGGTTGGGAATAAAATAAACGGGTTGACCCACCAACCCGTTTAAGATTTTTTTTCTTATACTAAAATTTATTTATATTTAATTATATGGGTTAAATGGGTTAAACGGGTTGACCCGCTAACCCGTTTAACCCATTTAAGTCGTGTAATGTGCTAACTTTGTATATAAAATTGGATAAATGGGTCAACCCGAAACCCGTTTAACATATTCAACCCGTGTAACCTATTTAACCCGTCAACCCAAGTATATATATGGGTTAAATAGGTCAGGTTCGGGTTACGTGTAAACAGGTTAGGGTTGATGTAGCTGACCCGATGATTTAAATGGGTTAGGTTTGGGTTGAGGTTTTCTGACCCGCCAACCCGAACCCGCCAACTCGAACCCGACCCGAATTGCCACCCCTAGTCACAATGTATACAAACATATTTAAAAACTAATTCAAACTATGTCACAAAAACCTTGCAACATTGCATCTACCAACAAAACATGAACTATCCAAACGAATCTGCAAAGTGAACGCAAACTATTCGAAACTAAAGGAACCCGCCGCAACGCGGCAGGCCTTCTCCTTGTTATAGATTAAAACACTATGTCGACGGTAATAAAATACGAATACTGCTAATAAACAATTGTTTTAACTGGGCCGATTTTGTTAGCCCTTTAGGTAGCCCACTTGCTTTGCAAAACTCTCTTAAGTTTTTAGTTTGTATGTTTTGTTACCACTGTGTTCTCTAGATTTGTTTTGGAGTGAAATGGAAAGGAATTAAAGAAACCCAAAAAAGTTTGTGTTCTCCAAAAATAAATCAGGAAAGGAGGGGACTGAAAAGTGATAAAAATGAGGGAAAACTTGTGCTTTTTGGAACCAAAACTTCCATCCCATTTTTGGGCAGAAACCCAAGTAAAACATAGTGGACCCCTTTATTGACAAAATATTAATAACCTAATCTAATATCATATAAAATCATTCCCCCATTAATCTGCCAAAACTCATTTTTACCATCAAATTTTGTCCTTCACATTCATCCTCAACTTTAACACTTGACCTTTCAACATTATTCAAGTTTTGTGGTAGCTCTGTTTGGGGATCTTATGAGAGTGGGCATTCATTTTACCTTCTCAAAATTAAATTTGTTGTTGAGG
>LBNU01011381.1:1920-14154 GCA_014162995.1 Artemisia annua | reverse complement strand
GACACAAGTACTTTAAACGATTATACCTGCATAACCGAATGAACCGGCTAAGCCAAATGAACTGGCCAACCTGCCAAATGAACTGGCCAACTTGCTATGCACATACGTGACCGAATGTACCGGTCAGCTCATATGTGATCATGACCGAATGTAACGGTCAAGCAAACGTTTAACCTTGTAGTCCACATTACTGCATTTACTTGAAAGTGAACCCCATTTTATGACATTGTACACGACACAATGGTCACCAAGCTTTTATCGAACTCACATTTCTTTTATACCGAATTGCTATTTATACGAACCTATGAACTCACCAACCTCGTGTTGACACTTTTAGCATGTATTTTCAGGTTTAAGGCGATAGCCTACTTGTGGAGGCTTTTGGCATGGCATGGCATGGTCTTAGATAACTCTGATGTATTTGGGACCGCTTTATTTCTTTTATGGGCTTATATTTCCACACTGTTTTTGGAATAATGTAAACGAAATCCCTTTGAATAAGAAATTTCTATTAAACGGTTGAGATAAAACTGTTCCTTGTACTTTATGTTTTGATACCATTTTACTTACACCCAAACATGTATGCTTCCGCTAAACCAGATTTTGGGGGTGTTACAGATTCTACGGATGCACCAGACGAATCAAAATCATCAAGTTAGAGCTGTCAGTCAAAGTTGTGAAACATGTGGTAGTCCACACCCATATACTGAGTGCCCAGCCACCGGTGGCTTCGCTCATGAGAACGTATATGCTGCTCAAGGTTCCTACAATGCGGGGGGTAACTCTTACCAACCACAGTGGGACCGTAATCTCTTAAGCTATCGTTCCAAAAATTATCTTGGACCTCCCGGTTTCAATCAGTCTCAAAACCAAAATGCTCAAAACCGGAACCAAAATTTCAATCAAAATCAGAACCAAAATCGAATGAACCAAGGTTTCCAAAACCAAGGGAATTTCAATTCCGGTCAAAACCAGGGCTTTCAAAACCAAGGAAATTTTCAAAGAAATCAAGGTCATGGTAATCAGAGGAATTTTCATAATCAGGGTAATAATTTTCATCAGGGAAACAATTTTCAGGGTAATAATAACCATCATCAAGGAAATTTTCAAAACAACCGTGCTCAAAATTTTCCTAACCAAAATCAAAACGTTGTTCAACCCCAATCTTCCTCCGACGAGTTGTTGAAACAATTCATGAAATCACAAGAGGAAACAAATCGGTTATTGGTCAGCCAAATCTCTGAACTTAAGAAGTCTTTAAATGATCAATCCTCGGGCTCAGGTACACTTCCTAGCAACACGATCGCTAACCCGAGGGGCGATGTTAAGGCGATCACCACCCGAAGTGGAGTTTCATACAATGGACCCACGGCTCCTGCTACCTCTTCTTCTCTTCCTACCAAGGTAGCGGAACGTGAACCTGAGGTTACCACGGATACGACACTTCCTACTAATAACGGAAGTACCAACGACGTCCACCCTCAAGTTGCCCCGGTCCCGAAACCCAAAACCAAACCTGGAGTTGTTTTTGAACCTCCAGTGACTCCCGTTGAAAAACCCAACCCTAAGCCTTCAATTCCTTATCCTTCACATTTAAACGATCAAAAGCTCCGTGAAAAAGCCAGTCATCAAATGGAAAAATTCCTCCAAATTTTTCAAGAATTACATTTTGATATAAGCTTTGCGGATGCTATTCTTCTGATGCCCAAGTTTGCATCAACAATCAAGAACTTGTTAAATAATAAGGAAAAACTCTTTGAGATGGCAAAAACTCCGTTAAATGAAAACTGCTCTACAGTTCTGTTGAAACAGCTTCCCGAAAAGCTGGGAGATCCCGGGAAATTCCTCATTCCTTGCATTTTCCCGGGGATGGTTGAATGCTTTGCCTTGGCCGATCTTGGTGCAAGCATCAACCTGATGCCTCACTCAGTCTGGAAGAGACTCTCTCTTCCTGAACTCACTCATACCTGCATGACTCTTGAGCTTGCAGACCGTTCCATATCTCGTCCCCTCGGCATTGCTGAGGATGTGTTTGTGAAAGTAGGAAAGTTCCAATTTCCTGCAGATTTCGTGATTGTTGATTTTGATGCAGATCCGTGGGTTCCTCTCATTTTAGGGAGGGGATTCCTAAGAACGGGCCGTGCTTTGATCGATGTATTCGATGAAGAAATCACTCTACGTGTTGGTAATGAAGCCATCACATTCAACCTTGATCAAACTTCGAGGTACTCTTCCAATTATGACTCACCGGAAGTTAATAGAATCGATGTCATCGATGTTGCTTCGGAAGAGTATTCTCAAGAAATTCTTGGTTTCACCGATAATTCTTTGAGTGGCAATCCCACTCCCTCCTCTCAACCTATCATTGCTAATTCTTCTCCTTCCCCAACTCTGTTTGAGGGAAGTGATTTAATCTTAAAGGAAATAGAGGCCTTTCTCAAAAGTGATTCGATTCCCGAGGGAATTGATAACCAAGAGATTGACCCGGAAAGGGATATCCTTCTCCTTGAGAAGCTGTTGAATGAAGATCCCTCTCCTCCTCCTGTTCTTCCACAAAAACTTCATAACGAGGAAATCAAATATGTTGAGAAAACTGATGAATTTCCTGAGGTCGAACTCAAGGAGTTACCGCCTCATCTTGAGTATGCATTTTTGGAGGGTGATGATAAATTACCCGTCATAATTGCAAAAGACTTAAGTGATGAGGAAAAGGCTGCTCTTATAAAGGTCTTGAAGTCACACAAGCAAGCAATTGCTTGGAAACTCTCCGATATCAAGGGTATTAACCCTGAATTCTGTACCCACAAAATCCTAATGGAGGATGACTTTAAACCAGCAGTCCAACAACAGAGAAGAGTTAATCCTAAAATTCATGAGGTTATCAAACAAGAGGTTATCAAACTTCTTGATGCCGGATTGATTTACCCTATCTCTGATAGTCCTTGGGTTAGTCCCATTCACTGTGTTCCTAAAAAGGGTGGCATTACTTTTGTCACAAATGAAGAAAACGAGTTGATTCCAACTCGATTGGTTACGGGATGGCGAGTGTGCATTGACTATTGAAAGTTAAATGACGCTACCCGTAAAGTCCATTTTCCTCTACCCTTCATGGACCAAATGCTCGAGAGATTAGCGGGAAACGAGTACTATTGTTTCCTAGACGGTTTCTCGGGTTACTTCCAGATTCCCATTGATCCGCAGGATCAAGAAAAGACCACCTTTACATGCCCTTACGGAACTTTGCCTACCGACGTATGCATTTTGGCTTATGTAATGCTCCAGGCACGTTCCAAAGGTGTATGATGGCCATATTTCACGACATGATCGNAAATGACGCTACCCGTAAAGTCCATTTTCCTCTACCCTTCATGGACCAAATGCTCGAGAGATTAGCGGGAAACGAGTACTATTGTTTCCTAGACGGTTTCTCGGGTTACTTCCAGATTCCCATTGATCCGCAGGATCAAGAAAAGACCACCTTTACATGCCCTTACGGAACTTTGCCTACCGACGTATGCATTTTGGCTTATGTAATGCTCCAGGCACGTTCCAAAGGTGTATGATGGCCATATTTCACGACATGATCGGTAAAACTATGGAGGTCTTTATGGATGATTTCTCGGTCATTGAGGATTATTTCCAATGAAAAACAAAACACTTTCAGCCTATACATTATGCAAGTAAAACTATGACTGAGGCTCAGAATCATTACACCACAACGGAAAAAGAGTTATTAGCCGTAGTGTATGCTTTTGAGAAGTTCCGGCCATACTTAATCTTGACAAAATGCATAGTGTATACGGATCACTCGGCTCTGAAATATCTCTTTGCCAAACAAGATGCAAAGCCGAGATTGCTCCGATGGGTTCTCCTCCTGCAAGAATTTGATATCATCATCCGTGATAAAAAAAGGAGCTGAGAACCTAGCGGCTGATCACTTATCCCGATTAGAAAACCCTCACCAGGATGTGTTCGAGAAAAAGGAAATAAATGAAACGTTTCCTCTCGAAACACTCAATGCGGTTTCTTTTCGTGGTGACTCTACTACCCCATGGTTTGCCGACTTTGCAAACTACCATGCGGGTAACTTTGTTGTGAAAGGGATGTCGTCCCAACAGAAAAACAAATTCTTTAAAGACGTTAAACATTACTTCTGGGACGACCCCTACTTATTCAAAATCTGTGCCGATCAAGTCATCAGACGGTGTGTCCATGGCCAAGAAGCCATGGATATTCTCAAAGCTTGCCATGATGGACCCACGGGGGGACATCATAGTCCGAATTACACCGCCAAAAAGGTGTTTGATTCCGGTTTTTACTGGCCCACGGTCTATAAAGATACCCACGACTTTGTCAAAGCTTGTGACGCTTGTCAGCGTCACGGGAATATTTCAAAGAAGAATGAGATGCCACAAAATGCCATCCAAGTCTGTGAAATATTTGACGTATGGGGCATTGATTTTATGGGGCCGTTTGTATCATCTCGAGGAAACCAATACATACTCGTGGCTGTTGACTACTTGTCAAAATGGGTTGAGGCGAAAGCATTACCCACCAATAATGCCCGAGTTGTTGTGAAATTTTTGAAATCTCTTTTTGCTAGGTTCGGAACTCCACGTGCCATCATCAGTGATCGTGGTACGCATTTTTGCAATGACAAATTTGACAAAGTCATGCAAAAGTACGGTGTAACTCACCGTCTTTCCACCGCATATCACCCCCAAACAAGTAGGCAAGTGGAAGTTTCAAACCGTGGGATAAAAAGAATTCTGGAGAGGACAGTAGGTGAAAATCGTGCCTCTTGGTCGGATAAACTAGATGATGCACTCTGGGCCTTCCGTACAGCATATAAAACACCCATCGGGTGTACTCCCTACAAGCATGTGTACGGAAAGGCGTGTCATTTGCCGATTGAGCTTGAGCACAAAGCCTACTGGGCCTTGAAACATGCTAACTTCGATCTTCAGACAGCGGGTGATCACCGTAAAGTTCAGCTGAATGAATTAAATGAACTTCGTGATCAGGCATACGAGAACTCTTTGATCTACAAAGAAAAGACAAAGAAGATTCATGACTCAAAAATAAAAAACCGTGTTTTCAACGTTGGTGATCGAGTCCTTCTTTTCAATTCACGATTAAAGATCTTCTCGGGTAAACTTAAAACCCGCTGGACTGGACCATTCACTATTGCAAAAGTGTATCCATATGGTACCGTTGAGCTATCTAAAAATGACGGTCCAAATTTCAAAGTGAATGGCCATCGGTTAAAGCACTACTTTGGAGAGGACATACCACCCATGGTTGTCCCGGATCTTCAAACTTTCCCCATGAACCAATGAATGCGGGGATCGAGTCAAGCTAGTAACTCGGTGAACAAAAACATTAGCACAACATGGGTTTTCACCCATGTCTCTGACTTCTTTCTCTTTTCTAACACCTAAGTGTGGGGGAGTTGCCCCTGCTGTTGTTACCATGTATATAAGTTCTTAAAAAAAATGGTGATCCCACACTTGCCTAAATCTAAACTATTTTTTTACGTTTCAAAGTGTCGGCATAATAACCGGTACTTTGAATATTGAGGGCAATATTCAATTCTAAGTGGGAGGGGGGGTAATTCTGGCGAATTTGATCAAATTTGTACCTTCTAGTGCCTTAATACCCCCATTTTGGCCCAAAATTTTTTTTTTGGTGGAAGTGCTTTGCACTTACACGACAAATGATTATCAGTCCACCATGTCTAACCCACATAAGGTCTGGCTAATCAATGAGCAAACGGCTCTTGGTAAAGATATCTCAAATCCGTTTATGGCTTACAATTTGCCAAAAATTGTATGGTATTCAGCTCACCATATCTTTGATCGTGAAGAGTTGGCTAGTCTAGAAGCAAACGGCTTTTGGTAAAGACAAATCAAATTCGTTGACAGCTGATGGTTTGCTCAAAATCATTTGGTTATCAGTGTACCAAAGTATTATACTAAAACATTTGGCTACTCCAGAAGTAATGTCCTTTGGTAAAGAGACATCAAATCCACTAAGTTTTCATAAAAGATTGCTAGGGACTAGCAAAATTTTAGTGTGGGGGATTGATGAGTATGTAAATACTCATCATTTTTGTCTTATCTGAACTGCCAAAACACTTAAAAACATTCAGAAATGCATCAAAATACAAAAAAATATCCCAGGATTGTGTTTTATATGTTTCAGATGCAAAATGATTAAAAACAGATGAAAAATGAACAAAGTTTGCATAATTGGCAGTTTCAGTCCCTCAACTTTCAAAACTTGTCAAAATCAGTCCCTGAGCATTTATTTTGGAAGAAAAGTCAACCCAAGTCCTTTAAAAGTCAAAAGTTATCAAAAATAGTCCTTGGGTAAAAAGTTTCAAAAGTTTGCAAGTTTGGTCCCTACACTTTCAGATTTAGCAAAACTAGTCCCTAGGAGTTCAATTTTGGAAAATAATCATTTAAAGTCCTTAGGAATTTACAAGTTGTCATAATTAGTCCCTTGGTGAAAATTTTGGAGAATTTACAAAATTGGTCCTTCAAGTTTCACAATTGGCAGAAAAGGTCCCTGGATATTCAAAAATGGAAATTATCAACAAAGGTCCTTGTACTATTCATCTTTGGCAAGAATCACCCTTGTGATAACTTTGGAAGATTTACACAACAGGTCCCTCATTTTTCCAGAAATTACACAATTGGTCCTTGTTGTTATCTAAGTACAAACCAAACGGACTCCTTATGTTATTTACATAAACCCAAAAACAGTCCAAAGCCAAATCCAACCCAATAATAAAACCCACCCTTTTATTATCCATGTGGCCCATTCCTATCACCAGCCCAACACCATCCAGGCCCAACCCTTCTTTTTTTTACTAATAAAACCCACACCCCGTCCCCCCAGTTTGACCACAGTCAAACCATCACCATCTCCCACCTTTCCCTCCCAACTTGCAAACCTGTCACCTCCACCACCCCCACCATCTCCATCACATCCACCGCCCCTTCCACTATCCACCTAACAAGCCAAATGCATTTAATGCACCACCCTCAATTGCTATAAAAAACAGTCCCATTTGCATTATTTTATTTTGGCGCCAAAACACCTCAATGGCCAAGATTGAATTTCCATCATCCAATGGCTCAGATTGAAAATGGGAAAGTTGCAGAAGGTCAAGGGAACCCTAATTGGTGGCTATAAATAGAAGAAGATGCAAGAAGGAAGAGCAAGTAGTTTATTAATGTAAAATTAGTGTCGAATTAGTAGTTTTTCAAATTCTAGTGTATGTTTTAGCTTTTAAATTGCAACTTTAGTAATCTCAGTGTAATTTGAACCTTTCTCAATCAATGAATTAAAGTTTCCTTTAATAATTCAGTTTATGCAAGTTTTTCTCAAAATCTCTTTTGTACTGTGGTGTTAATTGTCGTTGTTGGTATGGACTCTTAGGCTCATATAAGCTCCTCATAAAGCTTCTAAAAGCTTTTAGAAACATTAAAACTCAGTCTAGTAGCAAAAATCAAAAATACAAAAAAATCACAAAAAAATAGATAAAAATCAAAAAATCAGTGAAGATGATGATCACAGCTGGAGCAGGGTAAATTTTGGATGGCCTTGGGTTAGTGGTTCTGTGGAGAACCTATAGGAAGTGAATTTGGTCCTTGGTTCATTGTTCTAAGCTGGATTGCATCTTGTAAGCTTCATTTTCATTTTTTGCCATTTACTGTAGTAGTGCTTATTTGCTTATCTTTTTGTGTTTTTATTGCTTATTTAGTGTCACTTAGTCATAATATTGCTTAAGTTGGCTTGCTTGTTCATCAAATTTCCTTGTGCTCAACTTTTCACATTTAACTACCTCATTAGCATAATTTAGATCCTTGGGTATTTGTGGTTCAAGCTTGAGTTTCTGTACTTGTTATAGCTTATTACACCATCATAAGTTAGTAGAAACCATTGTCACAGTCTAAATCACTCATTTGTTCCAAATCCATAGAAATCAGTTCATTAAAAGAGTGTTTGGTTTAACTGTCATATCTATGTTCTGGGGGTTTGAGTTGTTGTGTTTAGTTGCCACATACCAAATTTGGTCTAACAACTGTGTTTCAACTATAAAAACTTGTGGCTACTTGCATAAAAGTCAAAATCTCCTTTTCACTCTCCATAGTTGTTCACTGTTGAGATTTTAGCCTCCATAATCATCAAATCTGTTCATAAGTAGTTAATATTGCTTAAGATAGTTTCATTTTACCTAAAAACATCATAATCAGTCAATAAAATTTGATCAAAGTTCATAATAGTCAAACCTTAATGTTTTCTCAAAAGTCAAAAATTTCCAAGTCTGTCAAAATGGTCAAATAGTCCAGATCTTGCATAGGGTTCTTTAGGGATTGGAAATCCAAAGTTTTTGTTGATTTGTGTTATTTTGTTGGTTTTTTACCTTTTTCAAAAAGAAAATCCAAGTTTGAAATCCATTTACTTATAAATAAGCAGTGTCAAAGTTGCCTAGTTGTTTAATAACCTCCCCTATGCACAGCTTTACACCCATCTTTCTAAGCTTGCATAGAGCTTAATAGTGGGCCCCAGTGTATGATTCTTGGCTTTTTGGAAAGCCAATAAGCCCTTCCTTAAGGTTCAGGACTTATTTTGCCATTTCTAGCTTATTTACTAGGGCTGCTAGTAGCTTTTTGTTTGTCCCATTTTTCAGTGTACGCTGAGTCATCAGTGTATTCTAACTTTTTCACCAATCTTCACAAGCTCACACAGAGCTTATTTGTAGGACTCAGAGCTTGAACCTTAGCTTTTTGGAAAGCTTTACAGGTCAGCTTGTTGGGTCAAAAGCCCTTTTGGACCTCGGAGCTTGTTTGTGGGCCCCACAGAGGTCTGCAATAGACCCCTTAAGTTTTTTGGTCTGTGTATTTGGATAAGTGCTTATTTGTTGTTTCTTACTTATTCAGTGTGCTTCTTTAGTAGTTTTAGCTTATTTCACATATATCTCATTAGTTTAAAGCTTATTTTGTGGCTTGTGTGCACTTAGTAGCTTATCCAAGCTTAAAACTCATTTTCAAAAGCAAAACTCATCTGTTAACAACATAAGTGTCCAAAAAGCTTATTTTTAAGTTTTAAAAAGTTTGTTTTTGTAAAAGTTGAATATTTTCAGTATATAAACAGTTTCCAAAAAGAAAAATCAAAAAAATCACCACTTTTTAAAATAGTGATAGCTTCTATTTAAGAAGTTTTAGCTATTTAGCTTATTTTTCAACTTTTTCATTAAGCACTTAGTACTTTTTATAATTTTCTTAGGTTTCTGCATTACTATAGTATTTGTATAAAAAATTTCATAATTTTATCTTTTCATTTAGTATTTATAATAATTAATAATAGTTAAATTAGTTTTAATTAAAAAACCAAAAAGAAAATCATTTACTGTTTAATTTTAATCACTAGCATCTTTTTATATTTTTTCTAGCTTTTATAAATCATAAAGTATTTTTAGAAAATAGTTTCATAATTGTTACTGTTCATTTGCTATTTTTCTTAATTAATTTAGTTTAATTAGCTTTTAATTAAGAATTAAGTAAATAATTAGTAAAATAGTTTAGTTATAATTTTTATAAACTTTTTATAATTTTTTAGGATTCCTGTAAAGGTTAATTAGTTTTAGAAAATATTTCCTAATTTTCTAAGTCATTTTTAGTATTATTAGTAATTTAAATTAGTTAAATTAGTTTAATTAATATAATTAGTAATTAATTAATATTAAATTCACAAAAAGACAAAAAGATATATTTTTAGTTTTTATATTATTTTTAAGTTATTTTAGAATTTTAAAAAATAAATTTTCATTTTCTTAGTTTTAATTTGATATTATATTATATTTAGTTTAAGTTAAATATTAATAATAAGTAATTAAATAGTTTTAATTAATATTAAATAATAAACTAATCAAAAAAATATTTTTCTTTTTTATAAAATTTTCTTTTTATATTAAGTTTGTAAAAAGTCATTTTCACCCCCTGTAGTTTATTTTTGTGTGATTCCCACTTTTTCAGTACGCATTTGCATTTAAATACATTTTAGGTTTATCTGGTTTTCAGTAATTGTTAATATTGCTTATCTGTGTTATTTTCACTGTTATCTGATTAGTATAAATCAATACAAATCATTATCTGGTTACTTTCCTCAAATCACTCATTCCCATAACGTTCCAAAAATACAATTTCAACCTCGTTGGGACATAACGACCCGTGAATACACTGTGCTTTCAACGGATCATAAATTGATCACTTTCTCTCTCATAGCTTGACTTTGTTGACCAAGCACCCTTGGTTGACTTAGTTTGACTATTTGGAGTGAGTCAGTAACTCTCGAGTTGGGTACTCGGGGAGTGGAGTAGGGCGGAAAGGAGATCCGTGACCGAACCACTATAAATCCTCGTGTTCGGTTTGCTGTTTCATTTTACTTTTATACTTGCACTATATTATTGTTTGTGTTGTGACTTGATGTTTATGCTTGTGTGACAACTTGTTATATCATATGCTTTATATTAGTCATAAGACTATTAGTAGCATTTCTCATACTACAACAAGCTTGATCGGAAATTTGTCATACGGACGTTTTTAGAAAAGAAAAACAAACCGGACTAATAATGGCGTAACTTGACAAAATGGTTTATACTATATTTGATACAACAATTTTANTCTCTCGGGCTCGGGCTCGGGCTCGGGCTCGGGCTGTACGTGGTCTCGGGCTGCGGGCTCAGGCTATATTAAAAGAGAACATGTTAGGATCATAGTTTTCAACTATTCAGTCAAGTCTCGGTCATTTCAGTAAATGTAATAGGTTGCTGGAATTATCATAATTAGCTACGTTATTTAGTTACTCGTATGGTTTATGTTTAAGTCTAATAAGGTGTCCAATGGGCCTTGAAGCCCACGAATTAGAAGATAGGGAAGGAAGGGAGTGTTGCCCTATCCCTCTCCTATAAATAGGACATCATGTATCTCTTTACAAATGTTGGTTAATTTCATATCTTAAGAAAACTCTTGTTCTTTAATCTTTCATATTGTTATTAATCAACCAAGTCTAATTCTCATCTCATTTCTCTTATAAGATTATTTGTGTTTACTAATATGGTGACCTAACAAGTGGTATCAATCGCTAGAAGAAGGTGTAGCTTTTCTTTTTGTACTATTCGATTCTTAAAACTTGTTTTTCATCTCGTATATCTTAAAAACTTTGCAACTTTATTGTTTATTTTGTGTTTTTATCACATATTTGTTACCAAACTTGTGTTAAAAACCATAAGAAACAACAAAGTTTCAAAATTTTTAAGTTTCTTAGATTCGTTAATTTTGTACTTTTTATCGAGATTATTCAAACTTTGATAAAAAGTTAAAGTTTGCAACTTTCATTAAGATTTCATCATTTTAATGCTAGTTGTACAAGAATCTTGGATTAAAAACACGTTTTAGGCTTGCTTTTTACAAAAAGAATATCTGCGTTTTTGGCTTCTTATCGAGAACACAAAACCCCAATTTATCGAGAACCTTAAACCCTCTTTTATCGAGAACCTTCGATATTATTACTTAAGTGTTTTTATTGCTTACTCAGTGCTTTTCTCTCTTGTATAAGAAAGAAAACACTTCGACTTATTGGATAGTTTCGTTATTGTATAATCTCGAAACTTTGGATACTTGTTATCGAGAAACCTGAAGGTTATCGAGAACTTCACTACTTATCGAGAACACTTACCTGTTTTCAAAATATTGTGAATCTATCGAAATTCCTTTCAGCAACATCGAAAACATACCTTGTCTTCATAGAACCAAAGATCTCGATAATTGTCTCCAACATTTCTCGATAATTTCCTTTTATCGAGAACAACGTGAGTTATCGAGATCCTACTTGTTTTATCGAGAACTTCAGTTTATCGAGATTACCTGGACTTTAACAGTTTATCGAAATCATCCAATAACCAAGTATCGAAATCACATTGGGATTTGTTTTTGAAGATTAGCCTTAAAATCTATACCTTCTACAAGATCCATAAACCACAAGTTTTCTATCATGTCTTACGTACCATACTCTGAAGCTCCATTTCAACACCCTCTATACATCAATGCTCGTCATCATCTACTGTGTGAAACTGCATATACTCATCCATTTTTGCTATCAGAACCATACCATGTTTGGAAAGACAGATTTCTGCAATGGCTTCACACACGTCCACATCCTGAT
>LBNU01011380.1:9352-33773 GCA_014162995.1 Artemisia annua | reverse complement strand
GAGAATAGAGGTTACCATGGTACTTTACCCAAATGCAACAAATGTCAAACCCACCATAACCCTGGAAATTGCCCAAAACCTTGTAATAACTGTGGGAAGATTGGTCATCCAACAAAGGAATGCAAAGCTCCGCGTGTGGCGGATAATCAGAAACCTCCAGTAACATGCTTTGGCTGTGGAGAAGTTGGGCATTACATGAATAAATGTCCAAAAGGAAAGAATCAAGGTTCGGGAAACCAAGGTGGAACAGGTACAGGAAGGGCTTATGTTATGGGAGGAGGTGATGTCAGGGAGGATCCGAATGTTGTTACGGGTACGTTTCTCGTCAATAATCGTTATGCAACCATTTTATTTGATTCAGGAGCCGATAGAAGTTTTGTTTTTATTGCATTTGCATCTTTACTCAACATTGAACCAACTACACTAGACATTTCCTATCACGTCGAATTAGCTAATGGGTCTTTAGTTAGCACCAACACCGTTATCCGTGGTTGCACTCTCAATTTCCTAAATCACCCATTCAATATAGACCTCATGCCCGTAGAACTTGGTAGTTTCGACATTGTTATCGGTATGGATTGGTTGTCTCGACATCGTGCAAGAATCATTTGTGATGAGAAGGTTGTTCATCTTCCTTATGACGGTGAAACTTTGGTTGTTCGTGGGGAACGAAGTGGAACTAGGCTCAGTATCATATCATACATCAAGACCGGAAAATATATAAAGAAGGGTTGTTATGCATTTTTGGCTCATATTACGGAAAAGAAGTCGGATGAGAAACGACTTGAAGATGTACCAATTGTTAAGGATTTTCCAGAAGTTTTTCCGGACGAATTGCCAGGACTTCCACCTAAACGTCAAGTCGAATTTCAGATCGACTTAGTACCAGGAGCTGCGCCAGTTGCGCGAGCACCTTATCGACTTGCACCTTCAGAAATGCAAGAGTTGTCAAACCAATTGCAAGAGCTATTGGATAAAGGATTCATTAGACCGAGTTCTTCGCCTTGGGGAGCTCCAGTTTTGTTTGTAAAGAAGAAAGATGGATCTTTTAGAATGTGTATCGACTATCGTGAATTAAACAAGTTAACGGTGAAGAATCGTTACCCACTTCCTAGAATCGACGATTTGTTCGATCAGTTACAAGGTTCCAATTATTACTCCAAGATCGATTTACGATCCGGTTACCATCAGTTAGGAGTACGGGAAGAGGATATCCCGAAAACAGCCTTTAGAACTCGTTATGGTCATTATGAGTTCCAAGTAATGCCGTTCGGATTAACCAATGCACCAGCTGTGTTCATGGACCTCATGAACAGGGTGTGTAAACCATATCTAGATAAGTTCGTGATTGTATTCATTGACGATATCTTGATCTACTCGAAAAGCAAAGAAGAACACCAAGAACACCTCAGAACGATCTTAGAACTGCTCAAGAAGGAGCAATTGTATGCCAAATTTTTGAAGTGTGATTTTTGGATACGAAGAGTACAATTTCTTGGTCATGTCATTGATAGCCAAGGATTACAAGTAGATCCAGCAAAGATCGAGGCAGTAAAAGGTTGGGCTACGCCCAAGACTCCTACAGAAATTCGCCAATTCTTAGGACTTGCCGGATATTATAGAAGGTTCATTGAAGGGTTTTCTAAAATAGCAAAGCCGCTGACCAAGTTGACACAAAAGAACCAGAAATACGAATGGGAGGAGAAACAAGAGTCCGCTTTTCAGTTACTAAAACAAAAGCTTTGTAGCACGCCAATTTTGGCACTACCAGAAGGTATTGAGAACTTCGTGGTATATTGCGATGCATCACATAAAGGACTTGGAGCTGTGTTGATGCAGAACGAGAAGGTAATAGCTTATGCATCTCGACAACTTAAGACACACGAGAAGAATTATACTACACACGACTTAGAGTTGGGTGCAGTGGTTTTTGCACTCAAGATTTGGAGGCACTATCTTTATGGCACCAAGTGCGTAGTATTCACAGACCACAAGAGCTTACAGTATATACTTGACCAAAAGGAACTCAATATGAGGCAACGTCGTTGGCTAGAATTGCTTAGTGATTACGACTGTAAAATTCGATATCATCCGGGAAAGCCAATGTTGTGGCTGATGCACTCAGTCGGAAGGAAAGAATCAAACAACTAAGAGTTAGGTCATTGGGAATGACAATTATTTCTCCGTTACCATCAAAAATTCTTGAGGCTCAGATTGAGGCACTTAAGGAAGAAAACCGACCAAGTGAGAAAATCTATGGTATGCCAGAGAACCCAAATGGTTTTGTGAAGAGATCGGACGGAATATTATGTTTGAAGGACAGAAGTTGGATACCTCTATACGGTGGAATACGAGAATTAATTATGCATGAATCACACAAGTCGAAGTACTCTATTCATCCAGGATCTGATAAGATGTATCAAGATCTCAAGAGACTTTATTGGTGGCCAGATATGAAGGCTGAGATAGCTAAGTACGTTAGCAAATGCCTTACTTGTGCTAAAGTGAAAGCCGAGTACCAGAAACCATCAGGGTTACTTCAACAACCGGAGATTCCACAATGGAAATGGGAATGCATTACAATGGACTTTGTCACTAAACTTCCCAAGACATCAGGTGGTTACGATGCTATTTGGGTGATTGTAGATCGCCTCACCAAATCAGCACACTTCATACCAATTAGAGAGACTTATTCCATGGATCAACTCACTAGACTTTATATCAAGGAAATAGTCTCGAGGCACGGCGCACCAGTTTCCATCATTTCCGACAGAGATAGTCGTTTTACTTCAAACTTTTGGCGATCATTGCAAGATTCTTTTGGATCTAAGTTAGACATGAGCACTGCCTACCATCCTCAGACCGATGGTCAGAGTGAAAGGACGATTCAAACACTTGAAGACATGCTGAGGGCATGTGTGATCGACTTTGGAAATGGTTGGGCTAACCATTTGCCATTGATCGAGTTTTCTTATAACAACAGCTACCATTCTAGCATAAAAGCCGCACTATTTGAGGCACTCTATGGTCGTAAATGCCGTTCACCAGTTTGTTGGGCCGAAGTTGGTGATACACAATGTACTGGTCCGGAGTTGGTACGTGACACAACTAAAAAGATAATTAAGATTCGAGAGAGACTCGAAATGGCTAGAAGTCGACAGAAAAGCTATGCAGATATTCGACGCAAACCATTGGAATTCCAAGTTGGAGAAAAAGTCATGTTGAAAGTCTCGCCTTGGAAGGGCGTGATACGATTTGGGAAACGCGGGAAGTTGAACCCGAGATACATTGGGCCATTTAAGATTCTGGAAAGAATTGGTCCGTTAGCTTACAAGCTTGAACTACCGTCAGAACTCAGCAACATTCATAACACGTTTCATGTCTCTAATCTCAAGAAATGTCTTTCTGATGAGACGTCTATCATTCCACTAGAAGAAATTCAGCTAGATGATAAGCTTAATTTTGTGGAAGAACCCGCAGAAATAATGGACCGTGAGGTCAAACAACTGAAGCAGAGTCGAATTCCTATCGTGAAAGTTCGCTGGAATTCTCGAAGAGGTCCCGAATATACTTGGGAACGAGAAGACCAAATGCGACTCAAATACCCGCATCTTTTCACCGAGTCAACTTCCAAGACCAACAACCGTTGAATTCAGGGACTGAAAATTTGGTGGCAAACTTATAAATTGAAGTGCAAATAAATAACAGACAGTAGCTATGTCTTTAGTTGAAGCTGAATATTTAGCTGTTGTTTGATGTTGTGCAAATATATTATGGGTGAAAAGTCAATTATCATATTTAGACACAGAATATCAGATGATACCCATTTTTTTGTGACAACACAAGTGCAAATGCAATCTCCAACATCTTATCATTTATTCAGGAACCAAACATATTGACATAAGGTATCACTTCATCAAGGATCATATCTTGAAAGGTAATATAGAACTTCATTTCATTCGCACTGAATATCAACTTACTCATATCCTTACAAACCCTTTGGATGAACCAACATTCACCAGGTTGATATTTGAACATGAAATGTTGAACATAGAATAATTATTCTTCGACTAATTAATATTCATGGACCATCAGTTATCCTAAGTCTCTGATAAAAGTATTCATGATCTCCACAATGTCCTTGAAAAATCAAGCATTAAATGCTCTAAGGATTTAGTTACTTACTTTTAAGCGTTGAAAAATACTTGTATAAATCTTTATTACTTGTTTGTCATCTTAAACTGTTTTTCAGAATCTTCATTAGCATGAAAACTAGTTGGATAAGATAAGTTATTATTTGCAATCAGTTTAAACTGGTTGGATAACCTAAGTTATTATTGTTGGGCCAATTCAGTGCCCAATGGTCTCTGGCTAGTGCCCAATGGTCTCTAACTAAGATTTGAACATAAAATAACCTAAGTGCAGAAATAGTCCCTGAATACACCCAGGGAGTTATCTTCAAAGTTCCTCAGAAACGAAGATTCTATGAACCATGAACCAAATAAGATGATAGCTTAGCTATTTGTATATTCAAATAGGGGAAGATTGTTGGAACAAAGATTTGACCTAATTTTCTCCGACAATATTTGAATATAAAATAGCCTGAGTTACTCCCTAATAAGAATCAGCGAGTAATTTAATCTCTGATGATAATTAGTGAGTAAGTTACTCCCTAATGAGAAGTAGTCAATGAGTATTTTATAAAGCTCAAGCAACAACAAGCTTCATGGACGTCGTATACCAAATGAAGATACACTTTACTTCACTGATGTGGTATCAGTGAGTAAAATACATGAGCTATAAATAACATTTGAGTCACTGAGGTCTAATAAAGTCTCACTGACCCAATATACTCTCTTAAAGTTAGCTTGAAATATGGGCCGAAACTTCTTAAAAGCAAAAGTGAAAAAACAAATACAATCAAGTTAAACAAGTATAAAAGTTGATAAAAGGTGAATAGTTGAATAAACTATTCACTAAAGTACATACTAAAGTAAATTGACAGTTGAAGTGACATACATTAAATATTCTTGACACCTAGCCTACTAAAACATGTGACTTCAACTTTATCCTTTCTTATATAAGAAAAAGTTTGTAAAGAGAAGAGTTAGAGATTCTTTACACAAAAATAATCCAAATGTATTATTGTGAAAGTATCCTCATCTTCTAAGAGCACAATAAGGTAAGCTAGCTTGATTGTTGTTGGTCCCGTTTACACGGTTAAATTAACTACAAAGTTAATCTAAACATGCACCATGCTTAAGTGAAGTAATGAAATGCCTTGAAAGACTTTTGAATAAAAACATAAAGTAAATAGACAAGATATTTTACAACGTTTAATTCTTATTAGAAATCAATTAAAGAATTATACCCAAATGTTTGTTGAACAACACTTGGGATTGAAATGACAAGTATGTATGACTCCTCTCTAAACCCAAGCTAAGGTTGAGTGACAACTAAAGGTCCTACTGAGCTATCTCAGGGACTAGGTTGTTCTTTGGAGGAGTAAAAGTTGTTTGTGAATGTCTAAGCATTAATTGCACAAACTTGTCAACTTTTACTCCTCTCTTATGTTTCTTATTTATACACAAGTGTTTTTCAACCGTTATGATAAAGACAAATGATGACCTAAGCTAGTGGAGACAAAATACTTACGTATTTTTTCTCTGTTACATTGGGCTATTTTGGGTAAAAGACAATTCTCCTTTCTGAGTAGCAGTGATGACACTGTCCCTGACATATTGCTTTTCAGGGAAAGTTTGACTTCAGGTGATAAGGACAGCATCTTATCTCTTCAAAACTTTCCCGCTCCATCCCGCCTAATCTTCAGTCCTTAGGCCTTCAGTCTTCAGTCTTTAAATCATACTTCTTTAGTTGTTGAGGAGTCTTGGGGTTCAGTGAGTTATTGTCATCACTCACTGAACTCATCACCTTCTTCTTTGGCTAAGGTGCCACTCACTGAGATCCGCTTCACTGAGTGGAGAGGCTTTCTTCTTAGACTCGTCCTTGGCATCCTGAAGGTGACTCACTGAGCAACTGTTCACTCAGTGACTTGAAGACGTTTAAGGTTTTCTAACACTTAGCTTAATTTGTGTTCAAATATTTGTTTAATAAGACTTGGGTACTGAAGTAACCCAACAATTGTGTTGTTCATCTATTAACTTCAACTTATATTTTAATTTAGGTTTAAAAGAGTTTCATTTGTAATTTAATTAGGATAGTGTTCCGCAACTACCTTTATAATTCTTTAATTCATTTCAAATAAGAACTATATACATTGAAAAATACAAATGATGGTATTAGTTGTCAAATGAGTCTTGTGTAAAACTTGTTTTAACTTCTTAAAACATATTTATGTTTTACCCAAATATCGGAACCATTGGACATGAAAACTTTCGTACTAGCCCAAAGAAGTATAAATGGGGTAGGAGCGCATAACATCTTACTAAACTAGAGTTCTACTAATATACGATCATGATCATGACCGAAAGTTTTGACAGTACACTAGTAAAAGCATGAGGCTCATGAATACCTCAAGAGTGATCATGACCGAAAGTTTTGACGGTAAACTAGTGAAGGTAAACTAGTAAAAACACGAGGATCATGAATACCTCAAGGTCTTACACAACAATAGTTCGAGGTCAATTTCTTAATCTTCTTCATCAACATGCATGGATTAGAGTATGCAAGAACCATTTACACGTACAATCATGTTTTCTCCTTACCTTAACTTGTATGTTTCACAACAAATGTTTTACAAATAAATTTACCAATCCATGTACATTATCTAAACTAACCATCACCGGATAGCCTAGTGGTAAGGTCTTTGGTTTCTTCACAAGAGGTAAAGGGTTCAAAACTCGCTAGATGTGTACATTTGGAGGTGACGAGGGAAGAGTCGGAAACTGTCCTGGCGTTAACTCGGTGAGGCCGTGTACATCTGAGTAAAAATGACTCGCCCTCCCCTGAACAGGGAAAACCTATCCATTTACCCGTTTATGTACATTATTTTAATTCAAACTTTAAAACTAATTAGAGATACTGAGGGACATTGACAATCAACTCATCTTTCATTCTTCCTTGATAGTGATATAACTATCATATATTAAGGCGATTATAGAAGGCCAAATTTGTGACTCTGAGTGGTAAATTCAGTTGTCATATCATCACTCAACTCCTAAGCCTCGTCTTATCTTTATTAATCTAAAGAATAACGTATACTACATTCTTATATATGCATGCTTTGATCATGGACATATATTGCAAGGAAACGTAACTACCTATATCCTGGCCATCAAATCAAACTCACGAAAGCCACAATTTAAAGTATATCACCACAAACATCCAGACCTTGCGAACTCTTGATTAGTCCAACAACATAACTTCAACGTACATAACACGACAAAATAGTAAATTAACGGTGAGCTAATGAATTGACTATACCATACATTATACATGTGCCAGATCGAATGTTGTTACTAATAAATAGTATAACATGTGTAAGCATAAACTAAGTGCAGAATGCTTACATTACTAATAGATTGGGAAAAAAACCTCAGTAAATTAATTTTATAATTAAACCAGATTTGAATTAATTAATCTAATTATGTTGAATTACTTTATTTAGTAGGATTATTCATACTTAGTCACAAAAAAGAGGGGTCAATATAGGATAATAGAAAATACCAAATAGGCTTTATGTTACGACGTTTGAATTTAAAAATCATGTTCTTAATCTATTTGCAATGAAGTATATATTGTTTAAACAATTGCAGTATCTTCTATTAATAGATAAAAATCAACTGAATAATTAGCAAATAATTAAGCAAATAATTGAAAATGAGATTATTTTAATAGTATATCACTGTTAATAATTTCAAATCCAGTCTGTGATGAGTAGAGAATCATTAGATCAAAACCTTATCAAACTTTTAGAACTTATGACATAAAAGATGTAAATCAACATTCATAATGAATCAAGAGTTTAATCAAGTTTGCAATTTTTGTTGACTAAATTTGTACAAATAATTACCAACAACCCTCAATTTTCTTAGTCTAATTCCAAACTTGAAAACCCTAGAAATGATTGTTACTAGAAGTCGAAGAAGACTCACAAACAACCTCATCCACCTCTCTCCTATGAAAATTACGATGGCAGCCGCAAGCTGCACATATTAACTCACCAACTGTACCCTCTTCTCCAGTTGCCATAAACTCTCTGCAGCCATCTACAGCATAGCCACCTATGTGAGCAGCATGATTCTTCTGACATTCACCATAACGAAAAGCCTGAACAATCGATGCACTCGATGTTCTATCAGAACAAATCTTAACGGTCACTTGTCGCTTCCTCATTCACTAATTGATCTCTCTCGATCACTATACAAACTTTATAAGAAGAGATGACTAACGAGGTTGGAGAGAATAAGTGGCTAGGGTTTTCGGTTACTTGGTATTACACTTATATGCGTGTCTTTATTGCTGTGGATTAACAGATAATTCTCTTTTGTGATATGACTTTTGTGTGTTGTGATTAGAATAAAAAATTAACCCTAGCTAGCATATGTTTGCATCTTTCCACTTGGAAATTAAAAAATGTTGCAATGATCCAACCACTATGTGATGTCTTTGTTTCTTTTTTTATTCGCTTTAATTATTTAATGGGGGCAATTTATCATTTTATGCATTCGAAAGGTTTTTAAGCATCCATTACTAACTAAGTTAAGTTATTTAAAAGGGTAACAAACTGAAAAATATTTTTAAGGGAATTATTCAACTTGATAAGAAGCATTTGCTACTTGATACATGGGAATGGATCCACTAAGAAGAGGAAAATAAATAAGAAGAATGAGAAATGTTTGTAGCCACACATTTCAAATGAATAAGGAGAATTTCATGGGAGATGCATCTTATTTTGTAGGTGCATCTGAAATGTGCGGCTGTGGTTACTTCTCATTCTTCTCATTCTACTTTTATTTCTCATTTGATCCTTACTCCTTGATACATTTCGAATTTCAACTTTGCAACTTTGGTACTTTTTGAGCTCCAACCTTGAGACCCAATAAATGTTCTTGGAGTTTTTACCCTAAAAAAGAAAATTTTATGTAACCAACAACTCATTTTTATTTCTATCTATATATATCATGTATGTTTATATGATATGAAGAAATCCAGAATCTTAAGCTTCTTGATTATCTTCAAATAAGATTGCATACGAGCTATGTGAACATTATATCAAGTTCTAAAAAGTTTATATGTACAGTAAATAGGAGTTGATATATACGCTTATCAATTTGATTCATACACATAAATATTATTGTAAATAGACCACTATGCCATCTTTTATATTTTAGTCATTGTTTGACTTTTTCTTAAAACTTTCACTAAATCACTTATTTGGTTTCCTTTCCGTAATTTTTTTTCCTATGGCTTCGTCGTCCTCAGTTTTTATGCTTTAGTGTTCGTAAATTAGAAAATTCGCTCAATACAGACATATGTGATGTCAATTCATTTCATGAGGTTAATAAAAGAAAAGGAACACCAATGTATACTTAGATAACAACATCAAAAAGCATTCAACCTATCCCTCAAAACACATTAAGATAAAGTTCTTCATCTTGTAATATTGGACTTGACGAGTCTCTTGAGTTCATTTGTTGCCTAAATATAAAGGAAGATAAATGGTGTTATACAAAAAGTTCATACGTCATTAAACTCATATGTATGTTACCTTCATGTATTTCATTCATCATAAGTTAGTTCAAAATGGTGCATATAACAACTGTTAAGCATGAAATTTAGTAAACTACTTTCAAAAATCAAGACATAAACAATCATGTAAACATATAAATAGCTCTTTGAATCATCAGATCTTACGGCAAATATGAAAAGCAATTGCATGATGTATACAAAATCATAGAGATCAATTCGTTTAATATTGTGCTAAAGTTTTGTTTTGATATCTTGTAAAAATCCATCTGCTCTTAGAATCTTAATATTATCCGATATGAAGTTTCAAACTCACTACTACGCGTAGCTAGATTATAAAATTGAAACATGATCTGATCATATGTGTTGGTGCCAAGAATATGATCGATTAGATGTGAAAGCTAGTATAATTGACACAAAAAGGTTTGAATCTTCCGAATGATCCAATATTTCTAATTTAGTGTGGTCGTTCAATTGTATAATTAAGCATATTTTTTAAGAAAAGCTATGAACATTGTTTTGGCTGTATTATGGAGACAAACCACGGAGTATGTGTTTTATTTGTCTTATTAACGCAAGCACACAATGATAGACGAACACATGAGAATCATTTACACAGTTCGATAAACACATGCACCAACTTATGTGGGACTTTGTCGAATGACCAATCAACCATAGAGTTACAAAGTTATCCATATATATATGGGCATTTGCATTAACAACAAGACTCATATTATTTAGAAAAGATTGTCGTAAAACCTAACCATTTATATGAAAACTTCCTTTAATTTTGGATGTTACTAGTTACTACACAGGCAACTTCTTGGTGCTTAATTAGTTTATCGATGATATTATATGTTATAAAGGTTGGTTGAGTATATGATATATCTGTCTATAGAATTCACTACAACATAAATACGTCATTTGTATACATATTTTACTTGAAGCTTTTTTGGAAATGCGCAAGTTTCACGTACAGTGGTTGGGTAGTTTATGAACTCTTATTATTTATTTATTTATAGGCACTTCATCAAATGAACTCGATATCTATGTTTTAAAGATTACTTTATAGAGCAGTTGAGTACATATGATTTTGTTTATATAGCTACAACCTATCGATCTGTCATTAACATATTTCTCTACCTGCTTCTAAAGAATGAATAAAAATAAAATAATATTAATTGCACCTATGATTGTGTAAAGATGTATTTGTCGCAGTCAATATTTAAGATTTTGAGATTTCTCATCCAAAATTTATTCGTGTTGTTTTAGTGCGTCAATGTTAGAGAGCTAAGGTATGGTGGTGGTGATGGATATGTTATAGCCACTGACTGCACGTTAGCTTTTACCATATAAATTTCTCATAACACAAACACTTAATAATATACTCCTTTTAATAATTACATGTTATAGACTCTTATGAGTTTCACTAACTTATCCTCTAATACTTTCTCGCAGTTTGAACGACAAAATCACGAAGCTCGGACTGGAGTAAAAAAACTTGAATAAGCTACAACTATTTTTCTGATAAATATGCGCCCGGTAACAAGTGGATTCAAAGTGTTCAAATGACGGATATTGAAAGCAACAACCTCATAACATAGGCTCTTTGACCATATTTTGTGGTTTTCTTTTCTTACTTTTGCAGCAACATCAAAGAAAGAAAATAAAAAAGAACATAACTAAAAAATATGAAAGCTTATTTAATTCACAAAAGAAAAAATTTCAGATGGGTACAAGATAAGAAATATACGGCAACAAAAAGTACTTAAACTTAGATTGTTTTACTTTTTATTTTTAATTTCAGACTACTTAATTGCGTGATTGAGATTGATAAATAGCTAGAAAAAAAGATATTAGAAAAAAGCAAGGTGTAAAAACATGCATGCAATAAGTAGGAAAAAAAAATAAAAAAGAAAAACAAACAAAACAAAAGAGAAGTGTAAAGATACATTGAATTTGACGGTGAGTGTAAAAAGTATGACGGGATGACATTGGGACAACGGCTCATGGCGGCCAACTAGATTTTGTATCAAACTAGATGTGATATCATGTTGGATTACATAGTTGCTTGTATGTTGTGATTATTATTAAGCCACAATTTATAAAGATTATATGAGACGAAACCTTAACAGACTCTAAACCCACAAAACGGGGGCTCGGGCCTACTAACCTATCCTCTAATAGTTTATTTATCACTTAAACCTTCGCTTCACGACTGGATCACATAATTGTCGAAGTCGTTCCGGTCAAAATGCGGTGTGCTAGAAAATATGAAGTTGTTGGTGCAATATGTTATTAAATAAAATTGAAAATATGTGTGTGAAAATATAAAGCTAGCTATTAGAAAATAAAAAGAAAACATATTGAAGGTGATATTGCATTAATGAATTGTTATTTACAAAGTGAGGGTTTACAAACTATTTAAAAGATACAAAATGGCGAGAAAGCTTAACTAACTAGCTATTTACAAGTTAACTAATCTAACTAGATATTTACATCATTTGGCATGTTTATAGACTCTTATTCACCAGCAGCTCCATCTTGTGTTGAGTATTTGGATGTGATGCTCTGTTTCTGCAAATGGGGTGTTTGGCACAACTTGCATTCTTCACTGAATTGATGGATGACTTGACAGAGTGTACACCATTATCCCCCTCGCAAGTTGGCAGTGTGTAAGGATTACACATGCCCAACTTGGACAAACAATTGTAATGTAATGGTCTGCTTAAGCCCATAGTTAGAATGTCTGCAAGTTGTTGCTTTGTAGAAACAAAGGTGGGAAGAATCTGTCCAGCCTTGACTTTATCTCTCACAAAATGACAATCAAGCTCTACATGTTTTGTTCTTGCATGTTGTACTGGATTTGAGGCTAAGGCTATACAAGAAGCATTGTCCCACATCATGAGAATCGGAGTTAGGGCTTTGACCTGAAATTCTTTGAGAAGACATTGTAACCAGATAACCTCACAAGTACTATCTTCAAGTGCTCTATACTCAGCTTCTGTTGAGGATCTAGAAACCATAGACTCCTTCTTAGATTGCCAGGAAATTAAGGATGATCCAAGGAAAATTCTATAGCCTGAAAAGATTTTCTAGAGAAGGGACAGCTTGCCCAGTCATTATCACAATATGTGGTAAGGTGTAAGCTGTTCTTTGTAGAGAAGAAAAGAACTTGTCCCATAATAAGTTTGATGTATCTGATCACCCTTGCCAATGATTTCATGTATGTGGTCTTGGGTTGTTAAAGGAATTGACTGAGTGCTTGAGCAACAAAGGCTAAGTCAGGCCTTGTAATAGTCAAATAAAGTAACTTCCCAACTAGAGTTCTATACTATGATGGATCAGAAAGAGGACCTCCATCATCCATAGTTTGACATATGGATCAAGGGGAGTTGCAGAGGGTTTGGTGTCTAGCAGGCCAGCATGAGTGACTAAGTCAGTTGCATATTTTCTTTGAGTCATGGCCAAACAACTTTTGTTTCTCATAAATTCAATGCCAAGGTAGTAATGGAGTGGTCCAAGATCATTAATACTGAAATTAGCATCAAGGTGTTGTTTTATTTGTTGAATGAGAGTGTTGTTATTGCCTGCAATTAGGAAATCATCAACATAAACTTGGATAGCTATGAAGCTTTGACCTTGTTGAAGTGTAAAGATGGATATATCCACATAACTTTGCCTGAATCCTAGTGTCTTGAGGAAGGTTGAGAGCTTTTCAAACCACTGTCTATTGGATTGTTTCAGGCCATAGAGAGACTTTTTGAGCTTGCATACAGTGTTTGGGGGCAGAGTGTGTGGATAACCTTGTGGAACTTCCATGTAGACATCCTCATTTAGGTCACCATGTAAAAAGGCATTGTTGACATTCAATTGCTCAATTATCTGTTCACGATGAATTTCAACAGCCAAAAGAGTCCTTATTGTAGCCATCTTGGCAACTGGTGCAAAGGTTTCATTGTAGTCTTCTCCTTCCTTCTGATTAAAGCCTTAGGCCACTAGTCTGGCTTTATATCTCTCTATGGAACCATCAGCATTGTATTTGATTCTATAAACCCACTTTGAGCCAATTGCAGACTTGCCAATAGGTAGGAGAGTAAGTTCCCAGGTATTATTCTTTTCTAGTGCTGCAAGTTCCTTATTCATTGCTTCATTCCATTTTGTGTATTTAGATGCTTGTTTANTAGAAAAAAAAATAAAAAAGAAAAACAAACAAAACAAAAGAGAAGTGTAAAGATACATTGAATTTGACGGTGAGTGTAAAAAGCATGACGGGATGACATTGGGACAACGGCTCATGGCGGCCAACTAGATTTTGTATCAAACTAGATGTGATATCATGTTGGATTACATAGTTGCTTGTATGTTGTGATTATTATTAAGCCACAATTTATAAAGATTATATGAGACGAAACCTTAACAGACTCTAAACCCACAAAACAGGGGCTCGGGCCTACTAACCTATCCTCTAATAGTTTATTTATCACTTAAACCATCGCTTCACGACTGGATCACATAATTGTCAAAGTCGTTCCGGTCAAAATGCGGTGTGCCAGAAAATATGAAGTTGTTGGTGCAATATGTTATTAAATAAAATTGAAAATATGTGTGTGAAAATATAAAGCTAGCTATTAGAAAATAAATAGAAAACATATTGAAGGTGATATTGCATTAATGAATTGTTATTTACAAAGTGAGGGTTTACAAACTATTTAAAAGATACAAAATGGCGAGAAAGCTTAACTAACTAGCTATTTACAAGTTAACTAATCTAACTAGATATTTACATCATTTGGCATGTTTATCGACTCTTATTCACCAGCAGCTCCATCTTGTGTTGAGTATTTGGATGTGATGCTCTGTTTCTGCAAATGGGGTGTTTGGCACAACTTGCATTCTTCACTGAATTGATGGATGACTTGACAGAGTGTACACCATTATCCCCCTCACAAGTTGGCAGTGTGTAAGGATTACACATGCCCAACTTGGACAAACAATTGTAATGTAATGGTCCGCTTAAGCCCATAGTTAGAATGTCTGCAAGTTGTTGCTTTGTAGAAACAAAGGTGGGAAGAATCTGTCCAGCCTTGATTTTATCTCTCACAAAATGACAATCAAGCTCTACATGTTTTGTTCTTGCATGTTGTACTGGATTTGACGCTAAGGCTATACAAGAAGCATTGTCCCACATCATGAGAATCGGAGTTAGGGCTTTGACCTGAAATTCTTTGAGAAGACATTGTAACCAGATAACCTCACAAGTACTATCTTCAAGTGCTCTATACTCAGCTTCTGTTGAGGATCTAGAAACCACATACTCCTTCTTAGATTGCCAGGAAATTAAGGATGATCCAAGGAAAATTCTATAGCCTGAAAAGATTTTCTAGAGAAAGGACAGCTTGCCCAGTCACTATCACAGTATGTGGTAAGGTGTAAGCTGTTCTTTGTAGAGAAGAAAAGAACTTGTCCCATAATAAGTTTGATGTATCTGATCACCCTTGCCAATGATTTCATGTATGTGGTCTTGGGTTGTTAAAGGAACTGACTGAGTGCTTGAGCAACAAAGGCTAAGTCAGGCCTTGTAATAGTCTATAACACCCCCATTTTCAGAATGCAGCGGAATACAANAAACTTGTTGTGAGTAAATGTCACTAAAATGAGAGTTTTGTGTAAAAGTCTACTGATGGATATGAGGTTGTAGGTGAAGGTTGGTATATAGAATACTTCATGGATGGTGAGTGAGGGTGTGAGGTTTACTGATCCAACATAATGTACTTGAGTTGTGTGCCCATTTGGTAATAAAACTATGATTGGTGTGGTGAGTTTGGTGATATTGTGCATTAATCCAAGTGATATACAGATATGATCTGTAGCACCATTGTCTACAATCCATATGAATGATGTTTTTGAGATATTTGAATCAATGAATGAGTGCATTTTAGCAATAGAATTGAAAGAATGTATACCAGAGATCTTAGTTAGAATGGAAGTGTTGGGAGAAAATGATAGTATACCTGCCATGTGTGGAGTCATACCAGAAGTATCATTTTGAGCATTATGCATCATGAGCAAGACTTGATTCAATTGGTTCTGCAACATATCCATTCTAGCATTAACTTGAGCTTCTGAATCATGTGGTGAGGCTAATGTGGAGCATTGATCAAGTGGGCTCAAAAGAGGTGATGCAGTCTCCACTGATGGCAGTGTTTCAGTTGTTGCTAGATGCACTAATCTCCCATTCCTGTTTGTGACTATGGTTCTTTGAGATGGTGGTTGATATTTGCTGTGAAGAGGATGGCCAGGGGTACCCAAGGAGTTTGTAGCATTCTTTTTTGGCATGACATTCTTTCTTGCAGTATGCACAGAAAATGCCTTTTCTAAAAGTGCTCTTTCTCTCATTTTGGGTGTTTGGGATAGCAGGGTTGTGAGACTGATTGTTCCTATGGGGTAGAATGTAGGGATTTTTGTAGGTGTTAAGGGAAATTGGGGTGGAAGAGGATTGTTTTGGTGATTCTCTTTGCTTCTATTCCTGCCTCAACATATTGTAAGCTTTTGCAACAACAGGTAAGGGTTGAATAAGCAAGATTTGTCCCCTAATGTTGGTGTAACAGTCATCCAAACCCATCAAAAACTGAACTAATCTTTTTCTTTGCTCTCTTTCACCATTCTCCTTCCCATTTTCACAAACACATTTACAAGTACATGCATATGGAGCTTCAATTTCATCCATTTCATCCCACAAACCCTTGAGTTTATGATGGTAAACTTCCACAATACAGTTTTGTTGTTTCAACTCAACAATCTCATTTGCTATTTGATAAATCCTATGCCCATTCAATTGAGAATAGTGCTCATGCAATTCTTTCCATAATGCAAATGCAGTGTTGACATAGGTGAGATGATTACCTATCTGTTCAAAAACTGTATTCAAGATCCATGAGATTAGCATATCATTGCCCTCTCCCAATGAGTTCTCAGATGTGATGAAACTGTTGGTTCTTCATACTCTCCAATGATTAGTTTTAACTTGTTTTTGGCACTCAAGGCTATCAGTAATGATCTTTTCCAACTGCTGTAGTTATCAGATCCATTGAGTTTCTTGGAGATTAGTAAGAGTCCTGGATTATCATTGGGGTGAAAGTACAAAGGATGATGTGGTGAGTTAATGTCATCTTCCATTGATAGTGGTGTTGATGTGTTTTGTGATTCAGAGTTGCTTGTTGACATTCTTGTTCAAGATTTAGTGAAAGTATGATTGATTTGATGTATTCTTGAAGGATTTCTTAATTTTGATCGGAAAAGTAGTTATAATCACCGGAGTCAGTTATTCACCACGGTTTGTTGTGGTGCTGCTCTGATACCATATCAGAAAATAGAAAGAAAATATATTGAAGGTGAAATTGTATTAATGAATTGTTATTTACAAAGTAAGGGTTTACAAACTCTTTAAAAGATACAAAATGACGGGAAAGCCCAACTAACTAGATATTTACAAGTTAACTAATCGAACTAGATATTTACATCATTTGGCATGTTTGTAGACTCTTATTCACCAGCAGCCCCATCTTGTGTTGAGTGTTTGGATGTGATGCTCTGTTTCTGCAAATGGGGTGTTTGGCACAACTTGCATTCTTCATTGAATTGATGGATGATGTTGATACATAATCTGGCGCGGGCTGGATTTGACGACTCTCCCTGGACCGTTCGTCGTCTTCTCGAGCCCTGAGTAGACCTGTCAACAAATAGAACCCGTTAGGAGTGGACCCGAGGCCGTAGCCCCGGGATCCACCTCCGACGGTCAAGTTAGTTATTGATGCGTTATAGCATACAAGAGTTAGGTTTAGAGTAACCTGTTGTGTTCTGCGAAGAAGAGAATCCCAGCCCTATATTTATAGGGCATGGATTAGGGTTTAGGCGTAGAGTGGGCCGCTGTCTGCCGGGCCTGGCCCATTCCAGACTATACGCCCACAAGCCCCCCAAGTCTAGTGTGACATAGTGCATGGCTATGTTATGCTAGACTTAAGTTCTGTTCATGGCCGCGTAGGCTCAATCAACCATGACGGCATGGCCCATGTGTGCGCAACTCAGGTGTGCGCATAGGACGGACTATACTGCTCAGCCCAAATGCGACAGTGCGCACTGGTTGTCTCAGAGGCACAGTCCTGTTTAGCCCATTAGACTATATCCGAATCCGCGACCTTGTAGGCGCGTCCGCGGTGACCTGAGTAACACCCGTTCTTACATGACGGGGAGGGATGTGCATATCCTAGGTTTCCCGCCACAGTGTGACAGTAAAGATCCCGTAAGAAGAACACGTAGTTCTATAGTTGGAGTAACACTGACATTGCGATTGTGAGATTCTCACAATGGTGAAGGTGGATCTCGTATGCTGCATCCTGGGTAAGGGCGTACCTTTTGTACCAGTAGCGATGCAACATGGTGCGACAGAAGACATGCTTCTGTGGCAAAGGTGTGCGCTGTGCGCGACAAGGAGGTGCGAACATTACATCCGTCTTTACAATCGACAGAGGACGTCTCCCCTGAGTGACGTGTATAGAAACAATGGTATTATATATCCTGGTAGCCCCCCAAATTTGATGGTGCTACTCTTGTAGGAGCATTAAACTTAGTTATTCAAATCCTGAAAAACACTTAATGCAAATAATAAAAGTATATGCCGCGAATCGCAACATATAAAACCTAATGAAGTAAAAGATTAGCGTGAAGCAATATATAGCACATAGCATGTGAAATTAACACATAAGAGAAGTAGTAGTGCGAATTACACCTATCGTGAGGTTTTACAAACTACATAAATAATGAATTTGTTGTTTCAATCGCACCGTGACCGCGACTAATAGCTTCAATTGCGCGCACAGACGCAGATAGATGTATCGTGACCACATAGACCCGAACGTCCGTGGATGATCACAGATGAACATAACATGACCACGGCTTTTTGCCCAGTGCGCTCATGGCGATTGGCTAGCATCGTGGTGCCTGTTCAATAGCACGTAGCTAATCTGCGAAGATGTCCGAACGCACGGCCTAACGCGGGTAGATTCATCGTGACTGCGTTGTTCAAACGTGCAAACAAGCATACCAACCGTAAAAACATTATGTGCGCGAATTAATTCGCGGCGAAAAGATAAAGTAGGTCCGATCATGCGGACTTAGTGCGACTATAGATAAAATCGTGTTTACCAAGTTAAAAGATTTACATAAAATCTTATGAATATTTAAAAGATAACATATCTTAACGCATGAATACCGCATCGGCCGGGTTTTAAAGTGCAACCCAAAAAAAATACAAAGTTTTAAAGTTACCGGCTTTTGAACTCGATGGTTGCTTTCCGGTGATGTGAGAGCACGAAACTTGTCGTAGTCATGTCCCACGGATGGCGCCACTTGTTGATGCATAATCTGGCGCGGGCTGGATTCAACGACTCTCCCTGGGCCGTTAGTCGTCTTCTCGAGCCCTGAGTAGACCTGTCAACAAAGAGAACCCGTTAGGAGTGGACCCGAGGCCGTAGCCCCGGGATCCACCTCCGACAGTCAAGTTAGTTATTGATGCGTTATAGCATACAAGAGTTAGGTTTAGAGTAACCTGTTGTGTTCTGCGAAGAAGAGAATCCCAGCCCTATATTTATAGGGCATGGATTAGGGTTTAGGCGTAGAGTGGGCCGCTGTCTGCCGGGCCTGGCCCATTCCAGACTATACGTCCACAGATGACTTGACTGAGTGTACACCATTACTGGCGTTAATTCATTAAAATAAATTTACAACAAACCTTTATAGCGTTCTGACTAACATTTGGTTAGTAAACCTTTGAACTTTTATTGGCTAAACTTGTTGGTGATAATACACTTTCAATGATGGCTTTGTTACTGGCTTGTATTTTCTTCAATGGAATTAGGAAGAAAAGCTTTTAGTGACTGAATGTTAACTTACCGAGACATCTCATTAGTCAGTAATATTATTTTAATCTTGTAGCGACATCAAAAATCAATAAAAGATGCTCAAAGTCTCAAACACCCCGTACATCAAATGGACGAGAAGTAAAGACTCGAGTGGATCACAAAACTACCTTGTTTGGACTCCTTCTTATCAGTTCATGGGCTTGATTTGTTTATCTATAGCCCATTGGGCTATTTAAACTTGTTTGTTTAGCCAATTTAATTCTGATCCATTTTGGTTGAGATTATTCTATTTCTATATATATAATCGTACTCATTCAGTTGGAATAAAAATGAAATTATCTTTTATTCCTTAAACTAGCATACATATTTGTAAAGAATGAAATCCATTATTATTTCTTTGTATAGATGTCGCTGTAACATGCAATGTGTCACATTCAACCATATTGCAAAACAAAAAATTATAAATAAAAAATAGAGGACCTTAATTTTAAAAGATAAATTAAATTGGAAAGAGTGAAGCAATTCTAATTTAAACAAACATAAAATTAAAATGTATTATTAAGAGTAATAAATAGAAGCAAGTTGGTCCATCGAAAGCATGCTATTTGTCTACTGAATTAATATTGTGATATTTTTCCCATGACTTATTTATATAAAAGAACTTAAGCATGAGGCCATGTCTCGTCTCCACATGTCCATGTCAAAAAGCTTTTTTACTTTTCATATATCACATTCTCGTGCACAAAAGTGACAAATCTTAAAACTGAGTGATGATTAAAACTACATTTTTGTTCCTTGTGGTTTTGTGCGTATTTTATTTTTGGTCCATTTTTACAAAAAATTTTGGTTTTAGTGCAAAACAGATAGTTTCATTCCACTTTCAGTCCATTTTGATAACGAAGTTAGTTCAGTTAGTTAAGTCTAATCGTAAAGTGGCAACATCAGTCCTTCATACTAACGTTAGTGTGCAATGTTAGTCCTTTATACCATAAATCGTTTGCAACTTTGCCACGTTAGTCCTTAATACCAATGATCGTTTGCAACATTAGTCCTTTCTACCAACGATCGCTTGCAACGTTTGTCATTTTAAACACGTCTTTATTGATTTATTTATATACATTTTTAGACACATTTTTATACACATTTTTACACTCGTTTTACACGCGTTTTTATACACGTTTTTTCACACTTCTTATACACGTTTTTACACGTATTTTTATATGCGTTTTTACACACGTTTTCACACAAGTTTTCACACACGTTTTATACACTTTTTTTATATACATTTTTATACACGTTTTTATATACATTTTTTTCATAAATTTCTTTTAATTTTATTTTTTCGAAAAACATTTTTTACGAAAAATTTTTTTCGAATTTTTTTTTAATATTTTATTTTGAAATTTTTTTTCGAACTTTTTTTCTGAATAATTTTTTTCTGAAAATTCTTTTTCAAATTTTTTTGACTGAGTAGTTTTTTTTGAATTATTTTTTTCGAAATCTTTTTTTGAAATTTTTATTTCAAATTTTTTTTTTTCAATTTTTTTTTCAAATTTTTTTCGAATTTGTTTTTCTGAATAATTTTTACAAAATTTTTTATTCGGAATTATTTTTTGAAAATTTATTTTCAAATTTTTTTTTAACTTGTTTTTTTTTCAAAAAGAAAATGTTTTTGAAAAAAAATTTGATTTTTCTTTTCTAAAAAAAATCGAAAAAAAATTCAGAATTTTTTTTTGGAAAACGTGTGTAAAAACGCGTGTAAAAACGTTTATAAAATGTGTATAAAAACGTGTGTGAAAACGTGTGTGAAAACGCATGTAAAAACGTGTCTAAAAATATATATATAAACATAAATAAATACGTATATAAAAGGACTAACATTGCAAACGATCGTTGCTAGAAAGGACTAATGTTGCAAATGATTATTGGTATAAAGGACTAACATGGCAAAGTTGCAAATGATCTATGGTATAAACGACCAACGTTGCAAACGACCGCTAGTATGAAGGACTGATGTTGCCACTTTACGATTAGACTTAACTAACTGAACTAACTTCGTTATCAAAATGGACTGAAAGTGGAACGAAACTATCGGTTTTGGACAAAAACCAAAAAAATTTGAAATAATGGACCAAAAATGAAATATGCACCAAACCACAAGGACCAAAAATGTAGTTAACTCTATATAATATTTAATTTTAGGGTGATATAACTTTTTATAGTGTTTCACAAAATTCATATTCCATCGGTCCATCCCTAACTTTTTATCTTTTAGGGCGTAAATGAATAGAGTAGACAAACTAAAAGTTGGTGTAACTATTCAGTTACCTATAATTTAATCAAATAAAAGTAGCGCGGTTTACCCATTTCATTGTAGTTAAAATCTCGATTTTAACCTAATTATAAGTTTATTTAATTCTCAAGCAATACGGCGCCGTATAGCGTCCCGATTTTTTTCCGCCCATTTTTTTTCCCGCCAAAACGAAGGCCCAGTGTCGTTAGCCCATTTCCCAGCTTTGTTGTTTTTTTGGGCTTGTTTTTGGCCTTCGTTTTTGTATACACAAAAGAAAAAAGAAAAAAACTAATGGCGCAGATAGAGTAGCTAGAATCTTCGGGAGAGTACTCTTTCACACACACACACACACAGATCATCACCAACAATCGCGATTGTTGTTTCCTGATTCTTTTTAGGGTTTCTTTTGGCCTTCAAAATTCGGTAACAGCTCATCAATTGGGTTTCGATTTTGGTGTTCTTTTGGTGCCAAAAAGTTTCTGGGAGAATGATTTCTTAAAAGAGGAAGGGTTTTCCGGCCAACCTTGCGCCGTCGTCTTCACTCCTACCATCAATAGTAAGTCTAATAATATAATTTTGAAAGTTTTTAATCTGTTAGGGTTTAATTATTTGATCATTAAAAATTAATTAGGGTTTAATAATTTGACTTAAAATTATTTGCCTTTCGAGCTTTTATATAAAAGATTGAAAGTTTTTGATTTGTGGGGTTTTGATTTTGCATTTACGAATTTTTTCGAGGTTTGGAGCTGTGAGGGTGAATAAGTTTGATGTGGAGGATAAGCTTCACGTGCTTGAACCTATGCTTTTGGGTAAGTTTTTATTTAGTGAAATATAGTTTCGGTCTACATTATATGGTATATGATAGTTTTTTTAAGTCTAATACGGAGTACCTTTTAATATGTATTGTAACATGTACAACATTGATGAAGCTGTGAGAAATATGGCCATCTTTATTTAGTACTTTGGCTCCTTTCTGAGACCTCCAGATGCAACAAACATTTTCGGTTGCTTCTTTTGGTAAAATACAGGGGCTCGACACGGGTAAAGATTATGCTTGACTGTGGATAATCATAAATAAACGTTAAATGACATTATTGTTTAATGCAATAGTTCTGTAAACTATTTTCTTAAACATCATTAGAATAGTAAACAATTGAAAAAAAAAACCCGACCTGTGATTTCATTATCATGACAACTGCTGATCTTTTGAGTTATATCAAAACTTTTATTCATAGATGCTGAAAGCTCTAAGAAGTCTCCTGTCCCGAGTGTGGATCTTTTGCTTATCTATTTGCTTTTATATTCTGAAAGCACAAACGACACAATTAATGCAAAATAAATTCTTCTTCACAATCTCACTTTGATTATAGTAAGTCAAAAGATCAATACTTAATCTGAGATTATGTACAATTACCTATATACTGCTACCATTCTCACTTTGAAGTAATCTAGATGTATTTCAGATACTTACTTTCATCGCCTGATATGCAACCTGATATACGCCGAAAAATAAATAAAACGGCCAAAAAAACGCCTCTTATGCTGCTTTTAACATATCTGTATGCTGTTTTTTATAACTTTTTTATGCTATTTGGACAGTCGAAATAAACGTTGTTTAGACACAGATTTTACAGCGTTGTATGTTGTTTTTCAACAACTTTGTATGCCCTGCAGATGATTTTAGCCAACACAAAGGAGGGCAAAAGTGGATACCAAGAAAAAAAGACAACTCCATAATTCCAGGAGCCGGAACTCAGTTGATGTTCCTCTCTATTAGCTTTCTAATAAGCTATTGACAACATGACCGAGATAAGGTAACTGTTTTACTATTTAGAGTCTGACCCCATTGGCGTCACAAGTTACATGTACTGAGCCAACCATTGTTTGCACATATCAAGCACTGGAAGTGCATTTGCATATAATGCCTGCACATATCAAACATTTTTGTTTTGCAATTATCTTAAGATATCTTCTTAAGGATTTAAAACATAGATGAATATAAAAACAACGAATTCATCACGGTTGTGGACAATAGTTTAGGTTCGAACTTTGTTAAAGATTGTTTCTTTATATGATGTTGGCTGCGGTGTAACATCATTTTAAACAAAAAAAATAGTCTTCCGAAAGTACAAGCTTTTCTTGATTTTAATTTTGTTGATGTTTTGAAAACAGGAACTAGAAGCCCTAATGTTTCTTGCCTAACAAGTGTTCCCTAAATCGATTACATATGATTTTTTGATGTTACCGTTCAAGGTAAAGAGAATTTAGAACCCGTGTCATTGTGTTCATTTCCAAAATATGGTTTTGTGAGCTATTTGGGGTTATTGTGTGCAGCCGTCTCTTGCCCGTGCAGTTTAGGCGATGATGCATGGTTTTGTTACCTTACAACAGGTTTTACCTCTCGAGGGATCTCAAGAGGCTTACAACCCCACCAGGCAGTGTACCTGACCGATGTAGTATAGGATAGTGGTAAGTACGGGGGATTGATCGTTCTCTCACA
>LBNU01011376.1:15126-95182 GCA_014162995.1 Artemisia annua | reverse complement strand
CCCCAAAGGTCCCCATCTGCGGCATGGTCAATGTCCATTTTGGTATAGTGGTTGACACGATGGTAAAATATTTCAATTTGGGACCATAGATCGAAACTATGATGAGGGACTTTTCGGAGTAAAATTTTAAAACGAGTCCATGCATCATAGACTGATCTTTTCTTTCTTATACAAAACATCAACTGATGTGAGAAGTTTGCATTATAAGAATCTTTTCAAACCACACCGAAGTAAAAAAATAAAAAATAAAAAAAAAAAATAATAAAAAAATAATAATAATAAAATAATCCTTTGACAAAATCCTACAGCTGGAAGTCTGGTGTAACAACAGCTTGAGGATTAACTTGTAGTTATTGTTATGTAAAAACGTAATAATACTAAAAATAAGCAATTTTTTTATTGCTACAAAATAAGGGATTAATTGCACTTTGTAGTTCCTTCATATTTGAGCTTGGTGAGTTAGTGTGTCCTCTTGACAAGTGCAAAACAGCAAACAGATTACAAGTGTGTTTGTTGTATGATAAGTACTTTATTAATAGTACTAAATAATGATACTAGCAATATTAGAGAAAGGGCACACAGTGTGTTCTATATGAGTGCTTCACCCAGCAATATGAGAAAATGGCTTTTATTCTCTGGAAATAGATGAGTCTCAGATATATATGAATTAACTACAGCTTATTATGCAAACATAAAACAAAATCGCAACCCAGTCTTCTGCGGAGTAACTTAAATCTTTCAACATACTGAATATACATTTCATTATGCCATTTAGTAGCATTACACATTCTGATCGATGCAGTATGTGTTATAAATGCAAAATCTAATGATATGATACAGTAACAGCTCCACGCTAATAGCACATGTTTCCAACAGATATAGTAAACAAGTATAACAGACTTACCCAAAAGCAGACACAGTATTAGGAGGAGTACCCCAGCACATGAGTAGAGAATAAGCAGTTTTGCCTGGTGGGGATACACAGGGAATAAGCAGATTGCAAGAGTCAAAACAGGCCAAGATAACGATAGAAGTGTTTGCCATAGTGGCCTCTTGTTTACAAACGTCCATGCAAAAAATGCATCATTATCAGAGAACTCCTGGTCCTGTAAGAAAAGAAACAAAAGATGAACCTCAATATCACTAAACCGGTTAAAAATTAACAATCTGCAGATCAGCATATGTTTTAACTTTGGCATATACTGTGTATGATAACTTTTTGTAGTTCTGTTTTAGTCCCGTACTCCCAATATAATGAAGTGAAAAGCTACAGTAAATCAGTAATCGAATACAATGAGAATTCAACAAGTGTAGTTCAATATAAAGAAGTGAAAAGCTACAGCTATTGGACTACAATGAGAATTGTGTGAATCAAATCCATTCTCTCTTGATGCATTAGCAGTTTTCATATTTCGTGTACTTAACCGAGTTAATCATCCTGTAAGTTTTGTTCTCTTTTTTAATGTACGCAGTTGTAGTTTTCTTCAACTTATTATCAAGTATCTTGATACTTATTATACCGTTGTTATTTACTCTGAAGGGAAATCTTGATAAATCATCTCCAAATGTTGGATATGTGTTGCTGATGTTCTATCACCTATATGATGGAAAGGTATGTTAACGTCTAGCCCGTGCCATAATTGTTTTGCAAGACCATGGTTTAAGTGTGTTTATTCACATTTCAGAATCGTTCAGAGTTTGAAAATGAACTTATAGATCGTTTTGGCTCACTTGTAAAGATGCCTCTTCTGAAGTCTGAAAGGTAATTGCATTGACATTGATTATTAAATGTGTCAATATTTGCCCATTTGCCTAATAAGTTGGTCGATCTGGGTATTTTATATCAAAAAGGTAGCTTAGAAAGAAACAATAGAAACAAGTCAAATGGGTCGAACGAGTCAGAGAGTCGACCAAAGTGTACTTTTAATGCATGCCTATTTTAGACTGTTTGATATCATATAGGTTTTTTTTAATCAAATTTGACATGCTAAGTAATTACAAAAAGTTTAAATTTGTGGCAAAACATGTACCAAGAATTACCCGTTAGCCAACACATCCATACCGAGGTCCTTGCTGTTGCACTAACAGTAACCTCTATTTCTTATTTTTTTGGCATGTAAAGAAGTCCGTTGCCTGATTCAGTGAACACAGTATTGGAAGAGGGAATAAATCTATTCAGGCTTCACAGAAATAGGCATGGCAGGTAGGTGTTTGAATCTAATCTCTATCTTATATTTAGTTTTATTGTCCTTTTTTCTTGAAGTACTAATATTTAAACTTTCCTGTGGTCAGAGCATATACTTCTTTTATGCTACGAGTATTACTTAAAGCAAACCGCAAAATATTTTCTAATTTAAGCGCACATTACATGCATTTATTACTTATTATAATTACCAATGGTCACCTGTTCATTCCTGAATGTCACGTGCCAAATGTCATAAAAATCAAAAGTGGCACCTCTTTTTTTCACAATACTACATGTCATTACTTTTTTGCCTTGTAAACTAAAGATGGATGCTACAATCTGTGACAGTTAGCGAGTCAATTTGCTATTATGTGCAGCTCACCTTTCTATCTATCTTATATTGTGGGTTGATCATATTGGAAATTCAATGAGCATTCCTCTTTAACTTTATTCCAATGCAAAGACGCCTTCCTTTGCTAATTGGTGCCTTGGTGTTGTAAATCAACTTATATTGTGGTTTTTGTTCTTTTATTTGCAGATTAGAGTCCACTAAAGGGACCTATGTAAAAGAATGGGTTGCTTGGGAGAAGCAACTGCGTGAGGTTCTATCTAAAAATGCCGAGTATTTGAAATCTATTCAGGTAGCAATTAGCATGTTGTTTTTAACCAACAGTCGTGTTTTAGTTGTTTAAAACAAAAATAATTTTTGGACATGGTCTTTGTGGTCAATTCATATGTTCTTCTGGGGAACTAAGAATGTTATCTCACCAACTCTTCTGTTGTGTAGGTCCCTTTTGATTTGGCTGTTAATCAAGTTCTGGACCAGCTTAAAAGAATTATGAAAGGTGAATATATTACACCGATAAGTGAGAAGAGGAAGTTTGGAACTATAGTGTTTGCTGCAATTGATGTTCATGTCGCAGACATTCATAATCTCCTTTCAAACGTGAGTAGATTATCTAGTTTGTTTCCTGTACATCACTTGGCAATCGACCTTGAAACTTGACTACATGTTCATATTAAAACAAAGTCACCATTAACGGCTATATTGTTGGGCTGGTGGGTTGGGTAATGGGTCAAAAAGGTAGAAGCGGTTTGTGTTGAAACGGATCAGGGACCCAGAACACCTTTTATTCCTTTTTGTATATAGTTAGTCTGTCATCTATGATATACAAAACGTTAGCTTAAAAATAGAAATTAAGTTTCTTAAGTATTTAATAGAATGAAGTTTGTCATCATGCAATTCTGATTGATGTTTTTGGCAAAGTCAAATCTTTAATTTGATGTCATGTTACATGATATTTATGCTTTTGAGGAATCTTGGGAAGATCTAATTTTTCTTTCTAAACAGATATCTGAGAGCGACACAAAGGTCAAAACGTTCTTGGAGAATAAGGACATGGAGAACAACCTTAAAAAAGCCCACATAACACTTGCTCACAAAAGAAGTCACGGTGTAATAGGTGTGGCCAATTATGGTCGTTTCGAGAATCAAAACATCCCTGTGGATGTCACTGCGTTATTGTTCTCAGATAAACTAGCTGCATTGGAAACATACCCCAGGTCGGTTGATGGTGAAAAGATAAGCTCTAAAAACGAGTGGCCCCATCTCACATTATGGACTGCTCAAGGCATACCGCCTAAGGAGGCCAATACATTACCCGAGTTGGTTTTGCAGGGGAAAGCTACACGCATTGAGTTCAACCCACCTTTCAGGATCAGTGGGGTTATGCAGTTTCATTGAGGTGTGTTATGTGTGCAGTGTGCTGCTAGGGCTGTGCAATGATACAAACCGCATCTCTTCGGAACTGAAAATTTTAGGATTGAAGCCTAACCACTTATAGACCGACATCATGCTTATTTGAGTTGACTGGAAGGGTATTGAGAACCGGATTTTTGCTATAACTGGAATGGAGTACGAAACCGAGCATACAGGTTCCTGGTTTCACAGTTTTATACCGTGTTTTGCGCACTTCTATGTGCTGCTAGTGAGGATATTTGAGTACTGTCACCACTTGTTAAACAGTACTTGTGCCTTGAGAGAGAAACTTGTATTATGTAGGATTTATATATATTGACCACAAGATACTACAAGAAAACACACCATAAATCATGTATCAACATGAGTTATGAGTTTGATCAAATATTCGAGTTACATGGAATAAGTGAATATCTGCTCCTCTTGTTTTTTACCTTTGTAAGAGTATTTCTGCAAGAAATACCTTGTTGTTGCACCAATTTTCGTGTGTAATACTGGTTTCTTTTAATCAGTCATAAATGGTTTTGTCACTGTCAATGTGAAATACAGTTGCAGGGACGGAGCTGGGAATTAGCAATAAGGTCGGCTGAAATTTGTTTCTCAAACTACAAAGTAATATAACTAAAGTTTAAATGGTAGGTTCTAATGATCACATACGTTAGGTTAGAACTTAAAATTTTTATAATCATACCGTTGTATATAATTAATGACTCAAACCAAACATCAAACTAACGCCTAAAATAACAGATCGACCAAAAAAACACATAACTTGAACAAACATCATAAGAAATGACAACTTAAACAAAAAACAACAAAAAGCGTGAACGTACATTAGCAGCCGCCTAAAAACAAAGTAGAAATTTATAAAAAGAGAAGCATGCATGCAAACCTTTACAAACTTCCAATAGAATTGAAGGTGAGTGGTTTCTAAACCTTTACAAACTTCCGGTAGAATATATTGAAGGTGAGTGGTTTTTGCTGCAAGTTGTTGATGAGCTATTGATGGAAAGTGCAAATTTTATAGGCAAAATGAGAAGAAGACAATAATTATACAACTTTAAAGGGGTGTTCTAAATACACCATGATAATTACATTATCATTGACTTATTATAAAATATTTTTACTTTTTCGTAAGTTGCTGTAAGATTTTAGTGACTATAAATGAGAACAAAAACTTCAACAATTGAATAAAGTAAGGGTACCTCATTATTGACGTTATTATAATGTCTCAAAAAAAATTATTTTATTTTTTCTTATTTATTTATTTTTGTAGTTTTTTTTTGTTTTTACCCTTTTTGTCATATAGAATTTCACTGTTATATACGTATACGTTTATGCGTGAAAAAGTTATATAATATTTATTGAAAATAAATAATTAAAAATACAATATAAAGAAACAAAAAATTAAAAATACAATATAAAGAATGTTACATAAATATAGTTATTTTTACTTTTATAATCATTGTTTATTTTTACTTTTTAGTTATTATTAGTTAATCATTGTTTATTTTTATAATTTTTTTTCTCTTTTGCTTATTTATTTACTTAAATATAGTTATTTTTACTTTTGTCACATATATATACATACCTATATATAAACGAACAAATACTACAATTTTCATTGAAAATAAATAAATAGAAATACAATATAAAGATCGTTACATAATTACTTTGTTAGGTCAATATTTTTTGAAATATGATAATAATATTCGCGAAACACATTTTGACGACTAACAATTTCACTTTTATATGTAATCCAAAGTGGATGAGTTAACAACACTTTTATATGTCCTCGCATCCATATGCAATTTCACTTTTATATGTAATCCAAAGTAGATGAGTTAATGGTAATGGGCAACTTTCGCGTAGTGCCGTTTTAGTATAATGGTTACCATTCGCATGAGCAATCAGAATTGTCATGTGGTTGTGATTGTGGTGGACTCGATAGTCACTGTGGATGGGTATTATTAGAGTTAAGATTGCTCAATACCGAATAGTCATTGTGGATGGGTAAAATTAGAGTTGAAATTGCTAAATTGGCCTGCATTGTTGCATCATGAATGAATGGTGGCGTGTTTGAATGTGAACTATATAATGTTTTTACTTTTCATTTGAATGTTTACCTTTTTTTAATAAGTTCAGTAACTCAAAAGAAAGAAATGAAAATTTATTACCTTATGACCTATGTGCATTTTTTTTAAAAATTTAGTGCATTTTTTTTATAATAAGTCTGTAAGTGTCCTAAGGGACTGAGATGAGGGAAATCACCCTCATCCTTTGTACCTCAACGTTTTTTGGAGTAATGAATTTTACCGGGGTGAATTAACCCTTTTACCAAAAAAAAATATTTGTATACTAACCCTTTTATAAAAGATCAATTTTTCATAAAAGATAAATAAGTCTTTTACTCCGTATTTAATTACTTATATGTTAGAATTTCTAATAAACATGAACTTACAAATTCAAACACAATCTTAAACAACTTTTTTTTTTGAACGACAAATTTATTAGAAGACTAGCAAGATGCTAGAGAATTACAAAGAAATGGAACTAGGACATTTGATCCAAGAGATCCAATCAAAGTTACTTTTACATCTACTAGAACACCACGTATAAGACAACTAGTTATAACGCCCGCGCACGCGCGGGTTTTTTTTTAAAATTTTTTGAAATAATTATTTAAAAATTTTAATTCTATTGTTAATTGCATCTTATCTATATTTTTTGTATTTATCTTCTACTTGTGTTGTGGATAAATATAAAATGTTACCTAATAAGAAAATAATATATATATTTTTTTTAATATCTTATCTATATTTTTTGTATTTATCTTCTACTTGTGTTATGGATAAATATAAAATGTTACTTAATAAGAAAATATATATATATTTTTTAAATAAAATTATTACTAAATAAGGTATGGTTCCAATTTTTTTGAAATGAAAAATTGTCAATAGGGGTTTTGTTTTATTATATAAAAGATAAGACAATCTCGTCCGCGGTTGAGAGCTTCCAAACATCACTTGATTACGGAATTTCCAAATCACCCACCACATGACATAAAAGACTCCTTCTAACACACTTTTCCTCCCTTTAGAGAGACGAAGAGCATTGAACCAAGAAAGCCAATCAACATAAGACATACATTCCTGAATATCCAACTCCCACCAACTAGCAACTTTAAGCAAAAGATGACGAGCCACATTGCACGAAAAAAGAAGATGTGAGGAAGTCTCTCCAGCACAACTACATATGGGGCAAAGGATGGATGGGATATCAATCCCACGAAAAGACAAATTTAATCGAGTAGGCAACCTGTCCAAAGACACTCTCCAAGCAAAAACATTGATCTTTATAGGAACAACACTAACCATCTAGTGGGAGGACCAACCACAGGCAATAAAGAATCATCAATATAAGATCGCACCGACCTAACCGAGAACTCACCCGAGGGGTCAAGAGACCAAACTCATCTATCATTTTCATTGGTAAGGACCACTGGAACGATTTTATCAACAAGGAGCTGTAAAAGAATGGGCCAAAGAGGTATCTCTAAGCTTAGTAGCAACATTCACCTGTTTATCGCATTCCAAGGCATACAATCTTGGAAACAAGGATTTCAAAGAAGAATTGGATAGCAAAATATCCTCCCAAAACAAGGTTTGATCGCCATTGCCCACTTTCTTTTTCACAAACGAATTCAGATTAATACCTTTAGCAGCTAATAAATTGAGCTCTCGCAAAATAACAATCCAAGTAGAAGATCGATGCAACATACCTGAATTATTAAGGGCGCCACGATCTCCATAAATAGATTTTATAATACGAGTCCATAAAGACGAATCACAAGAGATGAACCTCCATATCCATTTAAACAAGAGAGCTCTATTAAGTGCAAAAAAAAACTAGAGATTCCAAGCCCTCCTTTTTTCTTTGAGGCCAACATTTTCTTCCATCCAATCATATAAATTTTCCTCTCTTTACTATCCACACCGTTAAAAAAATCCCGACGAATGGATTCCATTTTGTTAAGAATACCCAAGGGAACCTTATAAACCGACATATGATAAAGAGGCATGGAAGTTAACACCGACATTAAAAGAGTGAGACGACCGCCAATTGAAGGAGTTTTTATTTTCCATTTTGAGAGACGCGAGGAATTTTAGCAAGAATATCCTCCCAATAACAACTTCTGGAGCTAGAATCACCTATCTTAACGCCAAGGTAATTAAATGGAACACTTAGAGTGGCACATCCAATGGAGTTAGCTGCCATGTTGATAACATCTTGAGGCATACCAATACCCATGAGTTTACTTTTGTGAAGATTGATCTTGAGACCCGAAGCCAAGTAAAAACAATTCAGCATGTTAACAATAGTGTGAAGGTTCGACTTATCCCATTTCCTTATAAATACCGCATCATCCGCATAGAACAAATGCGACAAGGTCAAGGAGCCGTCTAATTGTATACCCTTATAAAGACCGGCATGCAAAATATTATTGAACGAAATATGAAGACTTTCCATTATTAAAATAAAGAGAAACGGAGATAAGGGATCACCCTGCTTCAAGCCTTTGTGAAACTTGAATTCTGGAGTCGGACTGCCATTAACAAGAATAGACCCCATGGCGGAATTAAGGCACCCTTGAATCCAACCTCTCCATTTGATTCCAAAGCCAAATTTATTTAGAATATCATCAAGATAGTCCCACCTTACGGAATCAAAAGCTTTTTCAAAGTCAACCTTGAAGATCATAGCTTTGATCTTCTTTTATTTACACCAAGAAATAAGCTCATTAAGAATGAAGGGGCCATCAAGGATTTGCCTGTTAGCCACAAACGCAGATTGAACATCACTAATAAGATCCGAAATAACACAGCTCAATCGGTTAGCCAAAATCTTTGCCACAATCTTATAAATACTACCAATCAGACTTATAGGACGAAAGTCCTTAATTACCTTAGCATCATGCATTTTAGGGATAAGGGTAACGAACGAAGAATTACACCCTAGAGGAAATTTACCTGACGAAAAAAATTCACGAACCGCATTCACCACAATCTTAAACAACTTGATCTACTCACAAATTCCAGACAAATCACCCACACACTGAGGTGTCACCCGCTGATTGGTGGATTTTATTATAAATCATCTCTCTTCTCTCTCATTCCACCAATCATAGGGTGACACCTCAGCGTGTGGGTGTTTTGTGTGAAATTTATTAGTGGATGTAGCATCCCTCTTTGTGTTGTATAAAACGTTTATTCGCAAGTCAAATAAAGAAACATCAAAAATAGAAGGGGTTCTTCAAAGATTCAGATACATTATACATCTAAAAGAAAGCGTGAATTAAGTAAATTAATAATTAGAAAAAGTTATATTAAAAGTCGTACTTATTTAATTCTCTATTGCAAAATTGGAGTAAATGAAATTAACACAATCATTCTTATTGCAAAAAATGAGTAAAATAAGCTGCAGACAAAAAAGTACTATGAATTCCAATGTATTGACTTTTTGACCATGTAAAATATTGGTGGGTTTAGTAGTACCCACTTTAAACCCTCACCAACCAAAACACATAATAATACACTCTCATAATAAATGTCATCAAAAGGCAAAAGTGATAGTGACTACAAGCTACAACAAAGTGATAAATGATAAAAATCATTTTCTTTTATTAATTCATTTATTATTTAGGGGTGCTTGGTTGGGGGTTTTAGTAGATGGGTAAAGGTAATTATAATGAAATATTGTAGTTGGTGTGCCATAATGCAATCATCCATTGCTTCAAAGTGGGTAATACTCCATTATTCACTAAATTAAGAGGTTTTAAAATTCATTACCTAGTTGCATTTTTTCCCCACGATCTAACTTCTCCTAAAAACATGCTAATTTAATTTTATTTTTAAAATGGCAATATGCAAGTCATATTTATGAAAAATAAAATTATTTACCTGATAATTATATAACTTTTTTTTGAACGTGTAAGACTGTAAGATATGACACTTTACAATCACCAGATATATACTTTTGTACCCTATATAAGTATGCATGAGGGATAATTACTTGAAAATGTATCTATTAACTTGACATGTTTTGTAGTTTTGTGTAGCCTACTATTTTTTTTGCAAATCCGTGTACCCAACTTTTGAATTTCGTGTGTTCCGTGTACCAGGTGACCTACAAACCTGCTAATGCCTATGTGACATAGGTTTTTTCCATGTAGGCATAAAGTTTTTTTTTTCAATAAAACAAAACAAACACCCTCCTTTTTCAATAAAACAAAACAAACACCCTCCTTTTTCACTGTAAGCACACTTCAATTTATCCCAATTTCATGTTACAACCACCGTTATATCAAAAGACATTCAAGTTTATTAGATCCTATTTGTCATCTCATTGCAAACAATTTATTACATTGTATCTGATACTGAACTTGAAATTCAACAAATTAATTTACGTAGTAATAGAGAGATTATAAATTTTAAAAAATATATATATAATAGTAAAATAAAATGAAGGACGCTACAATTGCATCCAAAAAAAAATTAAATGTAAATCGACGAGGAAATTGTCTACAAGACTATCAGTAAGCCAAAGACACTACATGTTATACGTACATCACAACGACAATCAACACGTATAAATAATGATTGATATTACTACCCTACTCTCAGGGGCGGAGCCAAGTGGTGGCCACATGTGGCACGTGCTACACATGACTTTTGACTTTCAAGTTTACTTTTTGCAACTATCTTGACGTCAATGACGTGTACCTAGATTGTACCTAGAGCTTATGCCATCTTTGATCTTGAACAGACTTATTGCTTTAAAGACAACTTTATTTCACCTTTAAACTTTAGTTTTCTTCCCTTGTAGTTTAGAAACTTTGCCTGATTTTTACCCCTAAACTCAAGTCTTTTTTAGTAATTGTCTTATAGTTTGAAAAACTTGTCTTATTTTAGCCACAAAGTTCAATATTATTAAAACTTTTTATATGATGACACACCCAAAACACACCATGTATTGAATTGTGCTACACACGATTAGAATTTCTGATAGAATATATTGAAAATGAGTGGTTTTTGCTACAAGTTGTTGAGGAGCTATTGATGGAATGTGCAAATTTTATAGGTAAAATGAGAAGAAGACAATAACTATACAACTTTAAACCCTCACCAACCAAAACACATAATAGTACGCTCTCTCATAGTAAATGTCATCAAAAAGCAAAAGTGATAGTGACTACACGCTATAACAAAGTGATAAATGATAAAAAGCTTTTTCTTTTATTAATTTATTTATTATTTAGGGGGTGCTTTGTCGTGGTTTTTTTTTTGTAGATGGGTAAAGGTAATTATAATGAAATATGGTGGTTGGTGTGGCATCATACAATCATCCATTGCTTCAAATGGGTAATACTCTATTACTTACTAAATTGAGAGGTTTAAAAATTAATTACCCAATTGCATTTTTTCCCCCATGATCTAACTTCTCCTAAAAACATGTTAATTTAATTTTGTTTTTAAAATGGCAATATGCAGGCCATATTCATGAAAAATAAAATTATTTACCTGATAATTTTATAACTTTTTGTTGAACGTGTAAATTATCACACTTTACTATCACCGGATATATACTTTTTTGTACCCTACATAAGTTTATATGAGGGATAATTACTTGAAAATGTATCTAACTTGACAAGGTTTGTAGTTTTGTGTAGCCCACTATTTTTTTTGCAAATCCGTGTAGCCAACTTTCGAATTTCGTGCGTTCCGTGTACCAGATGACCTACAAGCCTGCTAATGCCTATGTGGCACAGGTTTTTTCCATGTAGGCATAAAGTTTTTTTTTTCAATAAAACAAAACAAACACCATTTTTTTTCAATAAAGAAACAAACACCCCTCCTTTTTCACTGTAAGCACACTTCAATTTATCCCATTTTCATATTACAACTACCGTTATATCACAAGACATTAAAGTTTATTAGATCCTATTTGCCATCTCATTGCAAACAATTCATTACATTGTATCTGATACTGAACTTGAAATTCAACAAATTAATTAAATAGAAAGATTATAAAAAAAATGAAGGACGCTACAATTGCATCCCAAAAAAAATTAATTGTAAATCAACGAGGAGATTGTCTACAAGACTATCAGTAAGCCAAAGACACTACATGTTATATGTACATCAAAATGACAATCAACACGTATAAATAATGATTGATATTGCTACCCTACTCTCAGGGGCGGAGCCAAGTGGTGGCCACATATGGCACGTGCTACACATGACTTTTGACTCTCAAGTTTACTTTTTGCAACTATCTTGAAGTCAATGACGTATATATAGAGTGTACCTAGAGCTTATGCCATCTTTGATCTTGAACAGACTGATTGCTTTAAAACAATTTTATTTCACCTTTAAACTTCAGTTTTCTTCCCTTGTAGTTTAGAAACTTTGCCTGATTTTTATCCCTAAACTCAAATCTTTTTTTAGTAATTGTCTTATAGTTTGAAAAACTTGTCTTACTTTACCCACAAAGTTCAATATTATTAAAACTTTTTATTGAATGAGACACACCCAAAACACACGATGTTGTGAATTGTGCTACACACGATTAGAATTTCTGATAGAATATATTGAAAGTGAGTGGTTTTTGCTACAAGTTGTTGAGGAGCTATTGATGGAAAGTGCAAATTTTATAGGCAAAATGAGAAGAAGACAATAACTATACAACTTTAAACTCTCACCAACCAAAACACATAATAGTGCACTCTCTCATAGTAAATGTCATCAAAAAGCAAAAATGATAGTGACTACACGCTATAACGAAGTGATAAATGATAAAAAGCATTTTCTTTTATTAATTCATTTACGTAGTATTATTTACGGGGTGCTTTGTTGGGGGTTTTAGTAGATTGGTAAAGGTAATTATAATGAAATATGGTGGTTGGTGTGGTATAATACAATCATCCATTGCTTCAAAGTAGGTAATACTCCATTACTTACAAAATTGAGAGGTTTAAAAATTCATTACCCAGTTGCATTTTTTCCCCATGATCTAACTTCTCCTAAAAACATGCTAATTTAATTTTGTTTTTAAAATGGCAATAATGAAGTCATATTTATGAAAAATAAAATTATTTACCTAATAATTTTATTACTTTTTGTTGAACGTGTAAAATATCACACTTTACTATCACCGGATATATACTTGTGTACCCTACATAAGTTTATATAAGGGATAATTACTTGAAAATATATCTAACTTGACATGTTTTGTAGTTTTGTGTAGTCTACTATTTTTTTTGCAAATCCGTGTAGCCAACGTTTGAATTTCGTGTGTTCCGCGTATAAGGTGACCTACAAACCTGCTAATGCCTATGTGGCACAGGTTTTTTCCATGTAGGCATAAAGTTTTTTTTTTTTTTTTTTTTTTTTTTTTTTTTTTTTTTTTTTTTTTTTTTTTTTTTTTTTTTTTTTTTTTTTTTTTTTTTTTTTTTTTTTTTTAATAAAACAAAACACACACCCTCCTTTTTCACTGTAAGCACACTTCAATTTATCCCACTTTCATGTTACAACCACCGTTATATCAAAAGACATTCAAGTTTATTAGATCCTATTTGTCATCTCATTGCAAACAATTCATTACATTGTATCTGATACTGAACTTGAAATTCAACAAATTAATTTAATAGAGAGATTATAATTTTAAAAAATATATATATAATAGTAAAATAAAATGAAGGACGCTACAATTGCATCCACAAAAAAATTAAATGTAAATCGACGAGGAGATTGTCTACAAGACTATCAGTAAGCCAAAGACACTACATGTGGTGGCCACATGTGTACATCAAAACGATAATCAACACGTATAAATAATGATTGATATTACTACCCTACTCTCAGGGGCGGAGCCAAGTGGTGGCCACATGTGGCACGTGCTACGCATGACTTTTGACTCTTAAGTTTACTTTTTGCAACTATCTTGACGTCAATGACGTATACCTAGAGTGTACGCTTATGCAATTTTTGATCTTGAACACACTTATTGTTTTAAAGACAACTTTATTTCACCTTTAAACTTCAGTTTTCTTCCCTTGTAGTTTAGAAACTTTGCCTGATTTTTACCCCTAAACTCAAGTCTTTTTTAGTAATTGTCTTATAGTTTGAAAAACTTGTCTTAATTTACCCACAAAGTTCAATATTATTAAAACTTTTTATAGGATGACACACCCAAAACTCACCATGTCGTGAATTGTGCTACACGATTAGAATTTTTAGATCCGCCACAGTCCACTTTACTTAAAATCTCATCATCAATTGCTCTAAATCACTTGTAAAATGACTGAACGCCTACCATTACTGGTATCTGGAAATCATCAATAGGCAATGACATTTTTATATCCAAAATCGTTGTTGTATTTCGTCAACCTCATCTATACATAACCCTTTTTACACAAACAACCCTTCAAGAAACTCTTCCCTTCTTCTGATATACCAGCACAAACCATAACCAACTATTTCATTTTCATGACTTATACGTTTCAAAACGTTATCAATACCCAAACCTTTAAGGATTACCGGGATTCTTCATCTTCGTTGAGAGTGCTTTTGTAATATTCCTTTTTTTTTTTTTTTTTTTTTTTTTTTTTTTTTTTTTTTTTTTTTTTTTTTTTTTTTTTTTTTTTTTTTTTTTAATGGTAGTTGCATCTTTTATAGACAAAAGTATGCAAGATAGCATATCAATTACTGATGTAAATTATGAGTTATGTAGGGTTTGATATAATCAATTTTTAACAGAGCTAAATAATTACTATACGAGTTCTGACGTGAATTAGCAGCAGAGGTGCATTGAGCTAAAACATATAGTTTCCTAAATTCTTCTAAATAACATCTTTTGAATAAGATACTCTCTTAACATATTCAATAAGTGCTGGAGATCACAACCCAGAGATGTGTCTATAAAGAAATGTCAAATACTTTATATTACATAAAAAGCATTACTACTGCCATTTGAATCAATTCGTTGAACTCCAACTTCTAGCCCACTCGGTTATCGTGGCTACATTACTGTTCATGTCATCGACAGTGTTGCTTTTCATTGCTACCACAATCTCCTTTTTATAACTTTCTTTCGCTTCCTCCAACAGAATATCAAAGATTTCACATTGTAGATTGTTTTCAAGCTTTGCAGCGGAATAACCCCTGCCGTAAAAATAATAAAAATAGTTTCATGAGAATAAAAAACCAAAAAACTTGTTCTAGTATACATCAAAGCTAATCAACTTTGCAGCATAATAAGGAATTATTTTCTATTTGCACAGAGACTATGCTATCTTGAGCATTTCCCAAATGGTAATACTCTTGGGAGATATAAATTTGATCCTAGAACTCCATGAAGAATGGTAAGAGGTGGCAATTCCTACTCGTGTTCATACGCGTCAGATTTTTATTGGTATAACATTATTGTAATCATATTGGACACACTATTATCTATAGAAGACTTTCAAACGATGGACATAAACTGTTTCTGCCTCGGGTGGATACAAAAAATAACCATTTTGACCAAGTTTAGAAAAACGAGTTCATTTACTATGAAAAGTTCCAAGAAAGGAAAGAGAAGCCACTTTACTGAATTTGTTCACTTACTAGTTACTATGAACACTATAACTAAATATAAGAAAGCAACACACCTTTTAGTCAAACGGTCATACAGAATGGAATTTTCAGTTTGAAGCACAACCACGCGGTCAAACCAACGTTCTGGAAACCAGTCAGATCCATGATGGTCCACGATGTTCCCTCCCCCTCCCATTATGTCCTCAAGTTCATCCAAAACCTGCATTAGATAATTGTAACTAATGGTATTCTGAATATTTAGTACTAGTAACTAAGCACGATTATATGCCTACTCAAATACTCAAAACTATTAAGGAACAAAAAAGAAGCTTATGATAAGTACAATATATGAAATTGCTAGCAATTTGAACAAGTAAGAACGGCCAAATGCACACATAGCTTCAACTTTATCATTCAATCACAAAAATGAATGTCAGCATTAGCATCCATTTAATTCTAGCATTTTAAAGCTTAACTCTATCTTTTCTTGTTAACGGAACTAGTTCAAATTCTAATTCCAACAAGAAGCTAATATCCAAGTTTCCTTTATAAATACTTTTGCTGCTAAAAGCATAAAATGATGATGGCTAAATATAATCTGTGTATCAAATTCGTCACTTGCTCAACTCAGTTATTGAACATAAGTGGCATTTGCTTAGGCTTTTGTAAGACAGCTGATAAGCAGTTTAGAATGTTTAGATAATTCAAACTTCTAAAATAAGCAATTTTCAGTAAGATGTTAAAACCTGTTTATCTGCTTATTTTGGGATAAACTGACTTTTAAGGAGGTATTTGTTTCGGCTTATATAGCCGGCTTATGGCTTATTTGGTTTTGGGCTTATGTTTTCATAAGCTCACTTATTGTGGCTTATTTTGAAACTTTTCGGCTTATATATAAGTTTATTATGTCATAATAAGCTTGTATAAGCCAAAAAGTTTCAAAATAGCACGAAAGGTGTGCTTATGAAAACATCAGCCATAAATATAAGCCGAAACAAAGACCCCCCTAAACCCTCATGTTTAAGCCAAAAAACCCTTATAATCGTATTGCAAACAAACAAAAGCAATAACTAACAAATTTCTTCTATAATCTCAAACATACTCACTAACAAACAAACAAAAAAACCACAGTTATAAAATCATCAGTAGCTCATGACATACTACTTAACAAATATATAAAAATTGAGCACAACTATATATATAGGAAAAAGAAGATTACGAGATCTTCATTAAGGATGTGACATTTAAGTTTATCATCCCAACCCTCGTGCAAATTCTTTTCCTTAGCAAAGTCTCCGATGTTTATATGTCGGAAACCTGTTGCCTCCGACAAAGCAGCCGCTGTTGTTGACTTGCCTGTTCCTGGTGTTCCTGTTATTAGTATGTTGGGTTTGCTCCTACTCATCTTACCCGCCGCCCGCCGTCAACCTTTTCAACACCCTTCAAACGGCTGTGTTTTTGTGTTTTTGTTTATTGAGAGTTAGTTTACACTTAGACCCTTGTATTAAAACAATGTTTCAATATCCACCTTTTGGGAATCGAAGAGGGCCTAGTAATGATAGATTGATTCATGCCATATGTGGTATCTTTTGTAAATAATTGACCCAACATTTATATCTCACTCACAATCTATACATAAATTAATTATTAAAAAATAAAACTACCCCGCTCTTTTTTTAATAAATCATTTATCAACTATTAAAATAAAGTTTTTAATAAAGTATCATTTTTTTCTCTTACGTAATTCTCTTTTATTCTAAACCGAATTCAAATCCTATTTGAAATCCTTTTACAAACCAAACGGGCCCAGTTTACTTTTTGACCCTTGTATTACAGCTCATGTTTGAATATTCACAAGTAACTCTTGCGTTGAAACCTGGTTGACAAAGTTCCGCTGTAATGACTATATATAGAGGTTAATGTTCATACTGACTCGGCGCCTTTGGAAGAGTGTTCGTTTGCTTTGAGGAACGTAATTGCAAAATTATTTTTCCACTTACCAGTTGAGCTAAGTGTTTAAAGGCTGACCTTAAAGTTATTGCATGTAAGGTTTGAACTTGAGTCTACACCCTAGTTGTGGTAGGTTACCCAAATTGGACAGTTTTGGGCAAACTACAACTTGTTTGACCAATTTAATTGGATTCAGTTTTGATAAAATCTAAACCGATGAGAGGTGAAAGATAATGGATGTCATATTGCCACTACCACAACGTAGATAAAGTTCCTCCAGTAGCAAGTGAATTCTAAAAAGAACACACTCAAGTACATCAACCAGATTAATCAACAATACAAACGGGCCGGCAAAAAAAAAAAAAAAAAAAAAAAAAAAAAAAAAAAAAAAAAAAAAAAAAAAAAAAAAAAGCCCTAATGCATATCTTCTGAGTGGTTCGTAAACACTCTTAGTATGATCATCACGATAAACAAATCATATGTTTTGACACAAAAAGAAGAGAAGAAGTTAGTGAACCACAAAATTCGAAAAATATATTGATAATAACAATTGTTTGCAGATTAACCTCTACGATATTCAAAAGGTTCTTCATTCGACCATTTCTCCAAACCCATCTCGCATTTTTTTTTGGCAACCTCTACTTATGAGGTTTACTCGACAAGAAAGAAGTAAAATTTGCAAAACCCTTAAAACACCAAGGCATGGTGGTGGTGCTATTTTCTCTAACGCCTTGTATTTATTCTCAAAGTCGAACTCACAGATTCTACACTTCAAATATAAAAACCAAATACATAATATAATGATAGCCTTTTCAAAATCTTTTAATCTGTTGTTTACATTTCTCCTATATTTTATCATTGTGCAGATCTTGCTCATCTGTACCTTCAGTAACATCATCATGCTCATGTTCCGCAAAGTCATTGGGTGTTGCGGCTTTTTCACTGCTGCCTTCAGTAACATTGTTGGTGTCAGTCCCATTAACATCCGACTGCATGCTATCCATCATGCCCGACAATGCCAGTCTTGGGTCCCACTCAAGAACATCATCGATAATGTTTGAAACCCGCTTTTGATACCTGCAAGACATAATTAACCATGTGAGCCAACAATCATACAAATTATTGGGGATATTTATAATCTTGGGATTTGGTTTATTTGCTAGTTGCTACTAAAGGCGGCAAATTCAGCACAATAACTTATGAATGACACAGTTTGGGTTAGGGTATGAGTCGGAGGGAAAAAAAACAAACAAAACAAAACAAACAAACACACACAGAGGTCAAAAGGTTAAAAGTCACCAGCAAATAGTTTTAAAATCGGACAGAATATGTTCAAGGGTTTACCAGACCAACCCGTATACACGGCAGTGAAAACCAGTTTAGATTCCTATAACCATGTGATTCTCTTAATAAAGATGTTTATAACATGTGCTATACAGTTTAAAGATATTGCTTGACCCTTTGATATATATCCAAAATCTGAAATAAGTAAATAACTCAATATATAATAACGAGAGGGACCCTCAAGATCAAATCAGTCCATCCAATTTAATGTATTGAACTATTGATAATGAAAACTAGGTAATTATAGAAATGATACCATTTTCATAGGACCATCATAATTTTTTTAAGACAGATAATTATCTGTATATAGAGGATGTTTGGGTCAGCTTTGTTAAGGATTATAGGCTCATTTTGGTTTCAAACACAATAAGCTAAAAAATGGAGCTTATTGAGGGCTTATAAACTTATTTGTGTTACAAAAAAGTTTGGGGCTTGGTGAAACTGCATAAGCCCTTCTAAATAAGCGAATCCAAACATCTCCTAAATTGATTGAATAATCGCCACCTTGTTTCTACAATATATTTACTGTACATTATATCGCTATCTATGTGCAAGTGTATTGTATAGCGTGGGTGTGTTTGTGTGTGTGATTTAATGTACAGAATATGTAAATCATACCTGGCCCTAGCAGCTTCATCAGGGGCATGATGCCTCAAAAGCAATATAGCTAGAACAGCCACAATCGCAAAGAAGAATCTTGCTGTTAACTTTGGCTTCTCTTCCTCATCTTTCTTGGGCCAGAAGCGGAATAGTTCTCGGAGCGTTGCTTCCTCAGCAAGGATGTTTGGGAATATCCAGATGCGCCTCCCAAGTAAAATCCATGACGCCCCAAATATCAAAGCTCTCACTGTAAAGATGAAATATATATTTATAAAAATACAAAGATAGTACACATCTTATAGCTTGATACTAGGCGAGTACAATATTAAACACAAGTGAAGCTTTTATCATTGTACCATATGATCTTTTCTTTCTTATACAAAACATCAACTGATGTGAGAAGTTTGCATTATAAGAATCTTTTCAAACCACACCGAAGTAAAAAAATAAAAAATAAAAAAAAAAAATAATAAAAAAATAATAATAATAAAATAATCCTTTGACAAAATCCTACAGCTGGAAGTCTGGTGTAACAACAGCTTGAATATATACACACACACACACTAAGCTTACACACACACACACACATATCACATACTAAGCTTACATGGCATCAGTAGAGTTCACAACTGAATATCTCTAACACAGACATGTCAACAACTGATCTCGCCATCATCGTACCCCGTGTCATCATTGTAACTCACAGGAGTCTTTGCAAAAACAAGTTTGTCGATTTCGTTGGTATATGTTTAATGTTTCTTCAATTAGTTGAATCATGAGAATATCTGATAACTAACTTTATGAATAGTTTAGAACCACAGGGACCTTTTATGTAATTAACTCAAGGACGAATGACGTAATTTTTTAGAGCCATAGGGACTATTTATGTAAATAACTCCAATTTTAGAGCCACAAGGAAGACTTATGTAAATTTTTAAAGCCATAGGGACCTTCTGCGTAATTAACTCAAGGACGACTAACACAATTATTTAGAACCACAGGGATGCTTTATGTAAATAACTCTTTATTAGTTGATGTCACGTCAGATATTTCCTTAATTATGCATACAATAGGAAAATTAAGAAAATATTTGAATATTAACCTCTACAATTGTTTGCAGATTATCCTCTACAATATTCAGAAGGTTCTTCATTTGACCATTTATCCAACCCATCCACTTATGAGGTTTACTCAACATGAAAGAAGTAAAATTTGCAAAACCCTTAAACACCAAGGCATGGTGGTGGTGCTATTTTCTCTAACGCCTTGTATTTATTCTCAAAGTCGAACTCACAGATTCTACACTTCAAATATAAAAACCAAATACATAATATAATGATAGCCTTTTCAAAATCTTTTAATCTGTTGTTTACATTTCTCCTATATTTTATCATTGTGCAGATCTTGCTCATCTGTACCTTCAGTAACATCATCATCATGCTCATGTTCCGCAAAGTCATTGGGTGTTGCTGCTTTTTCACTGCTGCCTTCAGTAACATTGTTGGTGTCAGTCCCATTAACATCCGACTGCATGCTATCCATCATGCCCGACAATGCCAGTCTTGGGTCCCACTCAAGAACATCATCGATAATGTTTGAAACCCGCTTTTGATACCTGCAAGACATAATTAACCATGTGAGCCAACAATCATACAAATTATTGGGGATATTTAGAATATTGGGATTTGGTTTACTTGCTAGTTGCTACTAAAGGCGGCAAATTCAGCCCAATAACTTATGAATGACACAGTTTGGGATAGGGTATGAGTCAAACAAAAAGACATACAGGTCAAAAGGTTAAAAATCACCAGCAAATAGTTTTTAAAATCGGACAGAATATGTTCAAGGGTTTACCAGACCAAACCCCTATACACGGCAGTGAATACCAGTTTAGATTCCTATACCATGTGATTCTCTTAATAAAGATGTTTATAACATGTGCTGTACAGTTTAAAGATATTGCTTGACCCTTTGATATATATCCAAAATCTAAAATAAGTAAATAACTCAAATATATAATAAAGAGAGGGACCCTAAAGATCAAATCATTCCATCCAATTTAATGTATTGATAATGAAAACTAGGTAATTATAGAGATGATACCATTTTCATAGGACCATCATAATTTTTTTAAGACAGATAATTATATGTATATAGAGGGTGTTTGGGTCAGCTTTGTTAAGGATTATAGGCTCATTTTGGTTTCAAAACACAATAAGCTAAAAAATGGAGCTTATTGAGGGCTTATAAACTTATTTGTGTTACAAAAAAGTTTGGGGCTTGGTGAAACTGCATAATCCCTTGTAAATAAGCGAATCCAAACATCTCCTAAATTGATTGAATAAACGCCATCTTGTTTCTACAATATATTTACTGTACATTACATGGCTATCTATGTGCAAGTGTATTGTATAGCGTGGGTGTGTTTGTGTGTGTGATTTCATGTACAGAATATGAAAATCATACCTGGCCCTAGCAGCTTCATCAGGGGCATGATGCCTCAAAAGCAATATAGCTAGAACAGCCACAATCGCAAAGAAGAATCTTGCTGTTAACTTTGGCTTCTCTTCCTCATCTTTCTTGGGCCAGAAGCGGAATAGTTCTCGGAGCGTTGCTTCCTCAGCAAGGATGTTTGGGAATATCCAGATGCGCCTCCCAAGTAAAATCCATGACGCCCCAAATATCAAAGCTCTCACTGTAAAGATGAAATATATATTTACAAAAGCATTATACAAAGATAGTCCACATCTTATAACTTGATACTAGGTGAGTACAATATTAAACACAAGTGAAGCTTTTATCATTGTACCACATGATCTTTTCTTTCTTATACTCCGTACAAAACATCAACTGATGTGAGAAGTTTGCATTATATGAATCTTTTCAAACCACATGGAAGTTATAAAAAAAAAATCCTTTGACAAAATCCTACAGCTGGAAGTCTGGTGTAACACACAGCTCTAGGATTAACTTGTAATTACTGTTATGTAAAAACGTAATAATACTAAAACGAAGCAATTTTTTTATTGCTACAAAATAAGGGATTAATTGCACTTTGCAGTTCCCTCATATTTAAGCTTGGTGAGTTTGTGTGTCCTCTTAAGAAGTGCAAAACAGCAAACAGATTACAAGTGTGTTTGTTGTATGATAAGTACTTTATTAATAGTACTAATTACTAAATAATGATACTAGCAATATTAGAGAAAGGGCAAACAGTGTGTTTTATTTGAGTGCTTCACCCGGCATTATGAGAAAATGAGTTTTATTCTCTGGAAATAGGAGTCTCAGATATATATGAATTAACTACAGCTTATTATGCAAACATAAAACAAAATCGCAGCCTGGTCTTCTGCAGAGTAACTTAAATCTTTCAACATACTGAATATACTTTTCATCATGCCATTTCTTAGCATTACACATACGGATCGACGCAGTATGTGTTATAAATGCAAAATCTAATGATATGATACAGTACCAGCTCCACACTAATAGTATATGTCTCCAACAGGAACAGATATAGTAAACAAGTATAACGGACTTACCCAAAAGCAGACAAAGTATTAGGAGGAGTACCCCAGCACATGAGTAGAGAATAAGCAGTTTTGCCTGGTGGGGATACACAGGGAATAAGCAGATTGCAAGAGTCAAAACAGGCCAAGATAACGATAGAAGTGTTTGCCATAGTGGCCTCTTGTTTACAAACGTCCATGCAAAAAATGCATCATTATCAGAGAACTCCTGGTCCTGTAAGAAAAGAAACAAAAGATAAACCTCTATCAGTAAACCGGTTAAAAATTAACAATCTACAGATCAGCATATGGTTTTCACTTTGGCATATACTGTGTATGATAACTTTTTGTAGTTCTGTTTTAGTCCCGTACTCCCAATATAATGAAGTGAAAAGCTACAGTAATCGAATACAATGAGAATTCAACGAGCGTAGTTCAATATAAAGAAGTGAAAAGCTACAGCTATCGGACTACAATGAGAATTAACGCTGGAGTTCAAATTCTTTATATCTAACATGCACTATATATAGACTGAAAAAGATTAAATGGGTTGCAAATTGTGTGGTGGAAAGAAAGTCTTTGATGATACCTAGGAATCACTTTGTTACTACTGTTATTTATCAGAAAGTAAGCTAAGATCATCATTAGATGGTTATAGGCTAGCATGAAAACTCAATCCTAATCTTAGGCTCTTAGCAGTATCTACTCTAACCAATAGCGAGTTTCATAGTTACTGCACCTTGCTAGGAACTAGGTGTGAACATCTTACTTAAATTTAAATTCCAATATATCCCCAAAAAATGTAAGGTCAAGTATACTCCTACTGGGCAAGGAAAATTCCTTCAAGTGGTCCCTGTATTATGTAACAACATGTTAACTTGTTTGGCACAATAGTCCAATCGTAACACATAAACCCAAAAATAAACAAAGCTAACAAGAAAGCACTAAGAAATAGTTTTTCATAAGAAAAGTAAATGATATAGGACACTGCAATAGCCTGTAACAGCGTCGTCGACTCAATAAAAGAGCATACTCATGCAAACAATAGAGTGAACATAATCAAAATACACACTCGAAAAGAGAATGCATAACTCACACCATCAAATAAGGTGCTTATAGAAACGTTAGAGCATTTCCAAGTGCTTCACACAATTTATATTAAAAGAAGTGCGAACCAACAATATAAGAACTTACAGGGTATATTTCTAAATGAGCTGGCCACGTTGACAATTTTCTCTTTCCAGGACGTACTGTTTTCACCACACGATCACAACGAACTAAAAGATTCTTGCTCAGCAACACATTGACAATATCTTCTACTTCTAGATGGCTATCTGATTCTAAGATGTCTTTGAGCTCTGGATGATTTCTCAAAAAAGAAACAAAATCTTTTCCCCTAAAGTACTCAACACGGGTTTCCTGTAGCACAGCCCACCTTGAAACCAAGTCTTTATGGTCTCTCACTTTCTCAGCAAATAACTGGAAAACATCTTTCTTGTTCGCTTGTTTCTGGAGTCAAACAAGAAATCAATCATATGTCAGATAAATATATACAACAAAGGATAGCTGATTAAACAGATAGTATATCCGAAGTTTCATATCAGATCAAATGTAAGCAAAGCAATATACCAGCGTAGATGCAACCAGAAATGAACGCCAAGTAAACAGCTATACATTTAACTATATGCATTCCTGTCACTTGCCCCCTAAGCCACAGATGTATTAAATAACGATGTGAAAAAGTGAAGTCTGCAACAGCAGCAGATATCTAGTTGCCAAATCAAACTTGCACCTTAAAATGCACGTGACGAATCTAATCAAGAAACTCCTACCAGTGACAACGAATGGTCAAAAGAAACCATATAAACTAAGTAGAACCACTATGGACGACAGATAAAATAGTATAGTCCTGATAAGTACTAATGACCATGTTTCTCTAGAAGAACCACAAAGTCGACTCCTACAAACACCTAATTAACCGAAAATGAAATTAAATCACAAACCGCAAATAACTTGTCCCCCAAAAGTATATAACAAAAACCTTCGACGTAAGCCATAATACAGACACTACAAGCGTAACTCAGATCCTCGGCGATTCATCAACTATACGATTCACGCTTAAGCAAATAAACATCTCTCAAATAACCACTATTTGATCCTTCGAAATGCAGTCAACACCTTCTAAAGCCGACGAAAACAACAAAATGCAGGAAACTTGACCAACAAAAAACCGAACAACAAAACGTTACATACAAACAACCAGCAGCTTTATTTTCTCAAAAACCCTAATCTAAAAAAACCCGAAATCAAATCTAGAAAATTATGACAAAATCACACATAATGCTGTTCACACAGATCTAACATAAGGGAATAAAAAGGATTTATTTATATGAAACACGATCTGAAATATTTATAAAATATATACCTTGGGGGAAATATCGGTGACCGGATCTCGACCGGAGGCGCCTTTAACGGAGGCGGATGAACGCCGGGCCCGTTTCTTCTCGGCTCCGGCTTTCTTCATCACTCACTGACCTAATAAATTTTTTTCAGTTACCGATTTTTGTAAAGCGAGAGAGATAGGAGTTTTTTTTTTTTTTTTTTTTGCAAGGGAGTGTTTTGTTTTGTTGTTGTTTTACACGCCTGTAACTTAACGCTGCCAACTTGTATTCTATATGTGTAACAGGACATTTGTTGCCCTATACTTTTTCTTTATGCGTGTCATGTATAATAATTAGGCTAGTGTCGATATGGATTTTTTTTTTTTTTCTTTTTTTTTTTTTTTTAGAGAGGTCAGAATTATCAAAAACTTATTCAAGTCACTAGTACATGATAATTAAATCAAGAGTAAACTTCAAAATATTTGGTTTGTCAAATTTTCAAGTTTACATTTTTGTCGGATAACTTGGGTTATATACATCTCTCTGTCAGCAAACGTTAGACAATATAGAAGCATTTAGTCGGAGAAGAAATTATCTTGTTTTCTATCTCTAGTTTTGTAAAAATTTTGAAGGAAAAACTTGAATACATAAAAAACGTGTTTAGTTGATGTTTGTATTTTCTATTTTGAAGAAAGAGACAGAGGGTTGTAGGTTACAAAAGAAAAACAGCTAAAATTTGTTTTATAGTTTTCCTTGTTAAATTAGGAAATAGGATATTTTGTGTTTTGCAAAACATTTATTTGGAAAATGTTGATTTGAACGCGATCTCTGTTTTTCTTGTTTTCCACAAAACATTTTGTGGAAAACAAGGGTGTTTTCGCCCAACCAAACGCATCCTATACATTTCCACGAACGAACGATGCAAACGATTTTTCGTTACCTACTAAGGTAGGTCTACCATTAGGAGTGTTTTAGGCTTTTTTTCACATGTAAGGGCACTTTTGTCATTTTGATCTACACAATAAGCATAATCTAATCAAATACCCCTCATCTCCTTCCTATGGTCTTCTACAAATTCGGGCACCACTGTCGACCGCCATCACTACAACCAGACTCCGCCACCACCACATCTTTTTCAACCGCAAAATTCTAAAGAAAAAAATTCTTTCATTTCATCAAAATCCACACTTATCAATACCTTAATAAATCCAAAACCCAATTCATTAAAACCTTTCATAACCCTTCACCCTCAATCCGTGAATCAAATAATGCCTTAGCATGTGACAAGCAAAAATACAAAACCACCCATCGTGTTAGACCAACGTTAGCAGATAACGAGAAAACGTTTGCATCGTTCGTCCTATGGATGTATATTATCTAATGTTTGTTGACGAAGGGAAGTATATGACTCAACTTATATGATAGGGATATAAACTGTAAAATTTGGCAAATCATAAGTATGTATTTATGAGTTTACTTTTAAATCAATCGTCAAATCAATGATACACCGCCATATCATCATATATTCTCAATACCAAACTCTTATAATGTGTTACATCAAACACATCACACAAACTACATCATTTAAACACGAAGTTATCTCTCAAAACGCTCACCCATACACAAAATCACCAAAAAGTTGATTTGACGAAGCCGACCACAAAACCAACTCTAAATTAAGATGTACACAATCAACTAGTCGATCGACTACACACACATGCTAGTAGGGCTGTAAACGAACCGGACGAACACGAACGGAGCCTTGTTCATGTCCGTTCGTTTAATTTTAACCGGACAAATAAACGGACACGAACGCTTAAACGGACAAATTTTCTTGTTCATGTTCGTTTATTAAGAATATGAGTTGTTCATGTTCGTTCATTTAGATACTAAACGAACGCTAAACGAACATAAATGATCGAACAGAAATGAATATAGACAAACAAACATAAACTTTATTAAATTATGCACAATAGATTGTTTTATAAGTGTTATTTTGTTTAAAAAAACCAATTTTATTATAATACAATTAAAATATATGATAAACAAACATAAATAAATAAATGAACATAGTCGCACATTAACGAACGCATAATTGGACGTTCACGAACATAAATGAACGGACGTGACTTTTTTTCATGTTCGTTCATTTAACTAAATAAACATAAAATATTGTTCATGTTTGTTCATTTAATAAATAAACGAACATAAACGAACTTTTTACCAAACGGTTCATGAAATGTTTACTGAACGTTCAGTTCGTTTACAGCCCTACATGCTAGACTCTAAAATGTGTTTTATATTTGTGTTACTCAATTTGTATATTTTGATATATAGGTAAGTTTTTCATGTAGTATACGTCTCCTTAATAGTTTGATTTAATGTGATGTAGAAATATAAATTTTTTTAGGTAACTATTGTTTATAGTTTGGCATACATGGGGAAATTTGGAACTACTATGTTATCGTGCCATCGGCTTGCAAATGACTTTATTTTTGGTGTCCTATATAATAGTTCCATCGGCTGGTATATGTATGCTATATATACTTGTTGCCTTGCAAAAAAAAGGTGAATATTGTTTGGACTACTCGGTTAACCCGTGTCTAGGGGTTGTTTCCTTCTTTTTTTTCCTGTTTGGATATAGATCCTGTGTAGATAAATATAGTTATTTGGAGTAAGGATTTTATTAACAAATGTGTGTTTCTTTTCCATCATGTATAAAAATCTTCAACAAAAAAGTTGACATATTTACCCTTCCATTTGGTACAAAAATTGACCAAATAAAATCAGTGAAAAAGAAGATAACCACGAAAGTAAAAACTAAAACATTATAACGCATCTCATTGACAAACATCTAAAAATTACAAATCTTACAATCATGTTCTTGTATAAGATGAAAAATAAAATGCAAAAGTACATAACTGATCGATAAACTGATCCAGGTAGGTGATTACAATTAAAACCCCTAATGCTACAAACTTTATTACTTTTGTTATTGGGTATTTGATAAAGATTTGGAATGAGAAGTAGGTAAATGAAATTAGGTTGAAAAAGATGATGGGTTTTTCGAATGGCGGCGATGGTGTGTCCGGCAACATGAATAGTATTGTCGGATTGTAATAATTTAATTATGGTGACAGTGATTCATTTTCTTGTTGGAACAGCCACTGGACTCGATCAATGTTTGATTTTGGGGTATGTGTTTTGGAGAGAGAGATTGTTTGCGGTGATGGCATGTCCGGCAACATGAATAGAAGATTCGGGTAGAGAATAGAAATGAGGTTGGTGAAGGTTTAAAGAAAATGAAAAGAAAGAGAGGGTATTATTGTAATGAATCGGGTAATAATGTATCTTGGATGGGGAATACCTTCTTTTTCACTCCCTTCCACATCTAAGATTTGTGTTTACAATAAGTTAAAAAAAACACCTAATTTTTTTTTTGGTCTTCATTCAGTTTTGTTACCATCTAGGACATTAAGCAAAAAATAAACACCCCCAAGTAGGGATGGCAACGGGTCGGGTTCGGGGCGGGTTTTAGTGTACCCGTACCCGTACCCGTTTATAATATCCAAACCCGTATCCGCCCCATTACCCGCCGGGTACCCGATTAATATTATCCATCGATTTTTCGGGTTTCCCCGCGGGTTTCGGTTATCCCCAATTGAATAATATATGGACAAAATGACGGTATTAAGATTAAGTCACACTAAAATCCACCGAAAAAACAAAGGAAAACACACTAATATATTGATTTTTTTTTAAGTTAAAGAAAATGGATATCGTATCAAACAATTTAATGCGTTTGAATAATTCATGTACAAAATAAAATATGTTATGTAATAGAGATACGTATATAAAAAAATATAATGGAAGAAATTATAGATAATGTATATATATTCTAGTTAATTATAATATCAATAAAGCGGGTGTAGATTCGGGTAAACGGATACGGGTAATCGGGCAGGTATTACCAGAACCCGTACCCGAACCCGTACCCGGCTAAAAAATTATATCAATACCCAAACCCGTATCCAAGCCCACCAACCCGTCCCCGAACCCAACCCAACCGGTTCGGGTTTCGGTTGTCCCCATCGGTTTCGGGTGCTTTTGCCATCCCTACCCCCAAGTGAGTGTCAATTAGAAATGCTTGCTTTAACTATGAGTTAAACTTTTTGTGTGTCTTTGCGATAGTATCTCAATGATGAATGACATGCAACATAAAAAAATGTCATCAAATCATGTCTACGTGTCCCTTTAATTATGTGTTAGACGATTTACTTCTCTCGTGTTTGTTGTAAGAGTTACAGATAGAAGTCGTCAAAATGTTGTTTCTCTATGTTTTGGTGTTCAAGCAAGGGCGGCTCAAACCTTTTAGAGGACTAAAGAAAAACTTAAACCGAGGCCTTTTCCAATAAATGAGTTTTTTTCCATTTTTGTGTAATATTAGTTTTTAATTCATTAGATTAATTTAATATCATACAATCAAACCCAAAACAATACGAGAATATAATATTCGATTGAAGATTGACAAAAAAAAAAGTATGAGAAAAGAAAACCAAACTTCATTTTATGATAATCTAGAAGTAGGGTGAAATAATCGAGCCAACACGAACAACGCTTGATTGCATTCGTTAGTTTAGGTTTAAACCAACGAACGGATTAATATGAACACTTAAATGAATGGACATTGATATTCATGTTTGTTCTTTGAAAATAGTTTATTCATCTTCGTTCAATAAGATACTATTAATAAGCAGTTATTGAGACGTTAAATAAATTTGTATAGTGTTTAGACTAAAAACAATAGAATTTATAGCACTAAATAAGTTGAATATATCATTTTGTATAAATAAGACGTATTTACTATGTTTTTTTCTTAAACTAAGGCTTAGTCTCTTATAGATTATAAATTTAAATACTAACAAAAACTAAGCAAATAACCCTTAATATTTTATCATTTTTAAATAATCATGGGCTTTAAAATATTGCGACCTAAAGATGTCCAACAAAAGATGCGACCGACTATTTATACATAAGACTGTTACGAAATCGGGGGCCTTAATATCTGAGGCTTAAAGCAGTACCTTTAGAAGTTTTATCCTTAAACTACCATCGTGTTCAAGTTCACCTTTACCACCAAGAATCACATAAAACCTTCGTTATGTTTTGAATCTTAACTACTTAAGAGATTGAGCTTCAAAAAAGATCGTTTATGTTTTCTTTTTTTATAAAATACTTAATGCCTTACATATATTCCTTGACAAACTTTGAAAGTGTTAGAGGTCGTTTATTGAATGGAACTATCCTTCAAATCAATCATTTGGTGACCTTTTGTTTTTCTCTTTTCAAATCAATTGTTTGGATTGAAAATAGTGCGAGAAAGTCTAAAGACTCATAGTAGACAAGATTAATGGGTTTTGTAGGAGTAACTTTTTTGTGTTTCTCTTTCTTCTCACATTTATTTATATTTTTAGATTATATTTTTTAAATCAATTATATATTCTTCTCTCTCTCACTCACTCACTCACTTTTTAAAACTTATACAAAATACAAATTTAAATCCATGTCCAATTTCATTAACAAACCAAGCATGCCCTTAATATTGTCGAAAGTGTAAAAATGTTTAATATTTTTCATTCAAATGGGGAAGAGAAGTGACATCCAATTCTAGTCAACAATGGGAGGTGCACAACAGTACAAGTAATTCTCTACTGTATAATTTTATTGAATTAATGACGATGTATTTGAAGTGCGGATGTACTTTTTACTTCAACAATGGAAGGTGCACTTGTCTTTCACCACAACTTTTTGTTGGTGTAGTAATGATGAATTGATGATAAATTGTCATTTGGGAATTATGCAAATACTCAAGAAAGTTTAGGCACGTATGCCTTTTAAAATTGTGAGTAGTAACTAAAAGGCTTTTTGGAACGTTTACATTTTTCATCATCTCAATCTTGGAAAAGAAATTTGTTAATTATTTGACAAAATAAATATTTTTAGAGAGTATGCTCGATTGCTCGGACTGAACACAAATAGCTTATGTCATACATGATACGGTTGCTAATAGATATATGGTTGTATTGTTCTTTGTCTTTTGAGTCCCTTCCTCTTTTAATTATCTTGTTTAATTGAGAAGGGACACCTCGTGTTGTATTCTTTATTTTGAGGTGTTATATATATTGCTGCCTTTCAAAAAAAAAAAAAAAAAGACTTGTGAGGTCTTGCCGATACTATTACATGCTACACCTCAGTGACATCTTTTGGACGTTTAAATCTTACATCATAAAAACGATTTGCGGTGGCAGACTCATGGCTTCAAATATCATATGCATTTTTTCAAAATTATACTTGTAACACATACTTTGGACAAGGTGCATTTTACAAAAATTGAATTTTTTAATACTTAGTTCAATTTTACGCGAGGAAAAAATTCATGTGGTTGCTAGAGATCTTGGGACTTGAATGGTGTTTGCATTTTAGTGCTCTAAAACTCATATAAATCGCCTCGATTAATCGCCTAATCGGTATTGGAGGCTGAGATATATCAAGAGAAGTCGAACATCCTGCCATGTTACAAATCATATTAACAACTAATGCTTAGTTAGATTGAGGGGGTGTTTTTTTTTTTTTTTTACTAGACGGGGAAGGATAGCAGGTTCCACTAATTTAATAGTATTATTTTTTTAAATGAGACTCACTTTTTCTATTAATGAGTCTATATCCACAAGGCAAAATAATTCAAGACCTCCCCAATAAGAGGCTTTTATAGGAGTAGGCCCCACTATCCTTCCCCATCTAGTAAAAAAGAAACATGGCCTGAGCCTAGCTCTAATACCAGAATTGTAAGTAGAAAACAAATACTAAGGAAGTAGAGGCAGAGCAAAACAGAGCAAATTAACAGTAGAATGTTCTTTTCTAAAAATAATGTAAAACATAGGAATGTAGCCCTATAGTAGAGGCTGACAATAGGTAACTGAAATGAGGAACTTAAACAAATAAAAATTTACAACTTTTCTAACTGACCAAATTATAATAAAACTAATCATATGGAACAAAAGAAGCTAACTTGTAGTGCTGCAAAATACTCCAATAGACATTAAATTGATAACACTGAAAAAAGAAACATCAAACGTATCTAGTTTTTTGACAATATGGTGATTTCGTTAGCAAGTTTCTCGACATTTATAGAAGATGAGCCGTTGGAACCTGTTGCTATTTCCGCCATTTTCTTCCATTCCAAACACTTTTTTTTTCATTCTTTTACCCTCTATTCCCTCCATTAATTCCCTTACGCGTTTCTCCACTTCAACCCTCTTCACATTACCCTCAAGCTCCATACCAACCTCCCATTTCTTACACATCTGTATGCAGTTAACCCGCTGATCATGGGAATCAGGCCAACATACCATTGGCACCCCAGCTGGCCAACATACCATTGGCACCCCAGCTGACAAGCTTTCTATCACCGAAACCCATCCACCATGAGTCAAAAACCCACCAACCGAAGGGTGGTTCAGGACCTCTTCTTGTGAACACTAGCTTGCAATAAAGCCTCTTGCTTTAATCTCCTCCTTGAGTTCCTCGGGCAAAACCACAGGCTTCCCATCAACCAAATTGGTCCGTATGATCCAAAGAAAATATTGGTTGCTATTAACAAGCCCCCAACCAAATTCAAGAAGATCTTGTAAAGACATGACTGTCATACTTCCAAAGTTGACATAAACCACAGNTAGTGCTCTAAAACTCATATAAATCGCCTCGATTAATCGCCTAATCGGTATTGGAGGCTGAGATATATCAAGAGAAGTCGAACATCCTGCCATGTTACAAATCATATTAACAACTAATGCTTAGTTAGACTGAGGGGGTGTTTTTTTTTTTTTTTACTAGACGGGGAAGGATAGCAGGTTCCACTAATTTAATAGTATTATTTTTTTAAATGAGACCCACTTTTTCTAGTAATGAGTCTTTTATAGGAGTCTTTTATAGGAGTAGGCCCCACTATCCTTCCCCATCTAGTAAAAAAGAAACATGGCCTGAGCCTAGCTCTAATACCAGAATTGTAAGTAAAAAACAAATACTAAGGAAGTAGAGGCAGAGCAAAACAGAGCAAATTAACAGTAGAATGTTCTTTTCTAAAAATAATGTAAAACATAGGAATGTAGCCCTATAGTAGAGGCTGACAATAGGTAACTGAAATGAGGAACTTAAACAAATAAAAATTTACAACTTTTCTAACTGACCAAATTATAATAAAACTAATCATATGGAACAAAAGAAGCTAACTTGTAGTGCTGCAAAATACTCCAATAGACATTAAATTGATAACACTGAAAAAAGAAACATCAAACGTATCTAGTTTTTTGACAATATGGTGATTTCGTTAGCAAGTTTCTCGACATTTATAGAAGATGAGCCGTTGGAACCTGTTGCTATTTCCGCCATTTTCTTCCATTCCAAACATTTTTTTTTTTTCATTCTTTTACCCTCTATTCCCTCCATTAATTCCCTTACGCGTTTCTCCACTTCAACCCTCTTCACATTACCCTCAAGCTCCATACCAACCTCCCATTTCTTACACATCTGTATGCAGTTAACCCGCTGATCATGGGAATCAGGCCAACAACCATTGGCACCCCAGCTGACAAGCTTTCTATCACCGAACCCCATCCACCATGAGTCAAAAACCCACCAACCGAAGGGTGGTTCAGGACCTCTTCTTGTGAACACTAGCTTGCAATAAAGCCTCTTGCTTTAATCTCCTCCTTGACTTCCTCGGGCAAAACCACAGGCTTCCCATCAACCAAATTGGTCCGTATGATCCAAAGAAAATATTGGTTGCTATTAACAAGCCCCCAACCAAATTCAAGAAGATCTTGTAAAGACATGACTGTCATACTTCCAAAGTTGACATAAACCACAGAATCAGGTTCCTTCGATTGGAGCCACTGCACAGACTCGGGTTCTTCCTTCCATAAACTATAGCCGTTAAATTTCGACTTTACAGTCTCCTTTTCTGTTATCCTATTCAAAAGTAACTGCTGAGGCCCAACCGTATAGATCTGAAGAAAGATGGATTTAAGCTCTTTGATAAGAGTAGCCTCTAATTCGTCAAAACTATGGATAATTATGTGTGAAACTTTATCTGCTGTCTTAGCTGCTTCCACTAAGAAATTTAATGCTTGATCATCAGGTTTTGTGGCTAAGATATGGTCAGGTAGATCCCTTAAACGAATTCCTTCCATTCCCGGAATCCAATCTATCTCCATATCAGTGTAACTATTTGTCCGAAAACTTTCATCTACAAATGTTGTACAAATGGATCAATAAGAATTTGACTAGCTAGGGAACTCTAGAATATTTTCATCTAGAACAAATTTAAGCCAGTCAAGGACTAAAAGATCTAACCTTTAAGTGGGACAATTCCTTTCTCCATTAGAACCTTGGCCTGGTAGTACGCCATGAAGCCACCGGCAGCAACTGTCCAGTAAAGCATGATGGGGACTCCAAGCTTCTCAGCCGCCAAAGGAGTTTTTGCGAAAACCATCATACCATCAGAGATAATACAATTGACCGGAGTTTCAAGTCCAGCTACAAGAGCAAGAAATGAATCCAAGAAATTGGCATCAAGATATTTTGCGACTTGATACAATGTTTCACCTGGTTTTTCTTCGTCTTCTAACGTTGAAGATAGACCGTCTGGTATTGTTTTAAACTGAAAACCAGGAGTCTCATCGAGATCATGAGCAGACATTAGCAGGCGGGTGTGATTGGACTGAGTGTTGACAAAGGTTATGTGAAGGCCCTTGTGATGCAGTAGCCTTGCTAGTTTCAGCATACACTTGATGTGGCTTTGTGCTGTGACTGGTATGAAAACCACATGAGGCTTCCTCTCATTCATTTTTGTATGTTTGGGTTGAAATGTGTTGATGGAATTATGATAAGTTGGAAACCTATTAAGATAATCCAATGATTGCATTAATCATTAGTATTATTATAGTTATAAAAGGAGGTGTTACATGGTAAAAACACCGACAAGTCAGTCCACACCACTTAATTTATAAAACACCCCCTTAGTCTAAGAATTAGGTAATAGTATATTGCAGATTGTTTTTTCAGCGCATTCTCACAAAAATAGTACTGCCCAAACAATATACCAAAATTGGCGAAACAAGATCAACTGCATTGCATTAAAGCATGTAATTCAACAAACTCAAAAGCAAGCAAAAGCTAAAACCGGTGTCATTGATGAATCTATCAGTTCTTATGACAGTAACATACAGTAAAACCCAAAACAAAATGATCAACAACTACTACATGAAAGCAAAATTGATGAGTTGAACATGACAATCCATCAAAGCTCTAGATTTTGTTGAAAGCAACAATGTCACAGCTCTGCACATATTCGTTGATGGGCTCAGCTGTAAGACGATCCTCGATAAGATCATCCACCGAAACAAGATCATCCACAATTGTCAACATGATTGTCATTTTCTTGATCCCGTAACCAACTGGAACAAGTTTTGCTGCAAATAAAGGACAAATGTCACAACTCATTGGTCACAAAAAAACTTATTGTTATACACATAACATGATTCTTTTCTTGAAAAAGACAAGCTTACAAATGGGAATTTTGATTTATGATTTATTTCTAAAAAAAAAAATTGTATACTAGCATAACTAAAAAGAAGTGGTTTGCTCATCCTGAGTGCATTCAAATACATAAAAGCAAATTAAGTTCGCTTTTTAATTGGACCATTTTTGTAATGGTATAATTTTTGCCATCTAATTAAGCACATAATGTGTTTATAAAATAATTGAAAAAATATGTGTCTGCAGGTCTGCCAAACCCAACACATGTTATAGACTATACAATTTGACCCGATAATGATTAGGCAAGTTACCCAACCTGCTCATTTTGCCACCCATCTTTTTTTAGAAGGGAGACAACTTGAGCCTTTATATTTGAACTCACAAAAGAGATTTAAACGCAAGTTTAGTTATGCATTCATGCCTAAATCAAAGAAAGTAGGATTAAAAGAAGAAACCATACATGCACCCCACAATAGCCCTTCAATTTCAACACTGCGGACAGCCTCCTCCAACTTCTTCATGTCCGTCTCATCATCCCATGGCTTTACATCCATAAGAACCGAAGATTTACCACCTACATTAATTTCACATTGTGTTATAAGGCTGCAAATTCAGAGGATAATGTTATGAAAACACAAGTCATACTATACAAATTTGGAAGAAAACTCACTCTCTTTCTTCTTTGTTGATGCTTTTGCTTGATCACGTGCTTCAGCTGCCTTCTTTTCCTCCTCGGTCTCATCAGCAAAGAGATCAAGATCATCATCATCATCTGCAGTAACTTCCTGAAAATCCATGGGAGCCAAGACGTAAGTTGAAAAAACCAAAAATATTGACATAATACCACATTATAAGAACCGATATATCCTTTTTACTCCTAATAAGAATTGACTGTTTCGGCCCATTATTATAGTAAACTAGTAAATTTGGGTTACTTTGTATCACTAAAGAGTCAAATGGGTTTTAAGTCACAAAATTTAACTAATAACAACACGGGTCATCATAAAAAGTATACTTCAGGTGCATTAAACCTCCTAAATCATTGTACTAAAAGAAACTTAAGCTACTGTAATAACAGAACTTTGTGGGTAGGTTTTTTTATCCAACCAGCCATTTTTCAGAAAAAGAAGAAACAGAAAAAAAGTTAAAAGCCACAGAAAAGGAGTAGGGTATTCATTCTTAACCAGATCTTAAAAAACCAAACTGAGCCGGATATCATCTAGAAAAAAGTATCAAAAAAACAGGTATAACAGAGCATATGTATAAAGCTACACTCAGCATTCTATGTCAATATTTCCCTATCATATAACGTGAATAATGTAGAGAAATAAAATAAAACAAAATAAAAACATCAACGCAGCCATACACACCTTGGCAGCTTCCTTGACAGGAGCAGCTTCCGTTGAAGCTTGGGCAGAAATACTCACCCCAACAGCATTGCCAGGAAAACTGCATGAAATAAATCAAAAGATAAGCAATAAGGATACCTCTTATAAAAAAATTCCTAGAATAACAGTAAGCCGACAAATATAATCTATAAAAAATTTCTAATAAAACATAGCTAAGACAACTCCCAACAGTGACGGATCTCTTTTTGTGTCAGTTTTACACACTTGCACAGTTATTTACTTATAGTGTTGTATGCAAATTTTGTATGATATAAGGCAAAGTTGCACATTTCACGCAAATTGAATTTGATGTATGTTACAGTAAATGCATATATACTTCACACCTAATGAGAAAGTTATCGATATAACTAGGGATGAGCATTTCGAACCGAATCCCGGAACCGAACCGGAACCGTACCGGTCCCGTACCGAAACGGTACCGAGTTCCGATATACGGTACGGTACCGGGACTACTAAATAAGGCCAAAAAAAATCGGTACCACTAATTCGGTACGGGACCGGTACCAAATCGGGAAATTCCCGAAAAAAAAAGGGAAAATCCCGATTTCCCGGTACCGGTACCGGTACCGATACCGGTACCGGTGCCGGTATCCGAATCCCGTTCGGTACAGTACCGGTACCACTAATTATGCTCGGGAAAAAATCGGTACCACTAATTCGGTACGGGATCGGTACGGTACCGGTACCGTGCTCATCCCTAGATATAACACAAATGCAAAAAAAAAATATATATATATATATATATATATATATATATATATATATATATATAACACTTTTTAATGATAAAGTGTTGTTTCACGATGCCAAACACAACCTACCATTACAAGGTCTTACAAAAATGTGCTGTTTACATATAACAATAATCTTTAAGCTACAATACATAATCAATAGATATATAGTTAAACACAAAGTAACAATAATATAACCCTAAATAATAAGCCTGAACCAGACAACCTTTGCAACCATATAAAATCCATAATCTAACACTATGGGGGTGTTTGTTTAAGCTTATATTGGCTTATTAGCTTATTTGTTTTTCGGCTTATATTTCATAAGCCTAAATTTTCCGGCTTATTTTGAAACTTGTGGGCTTATATTTGTTTATTATTGTATGATAAACTTATATAAGCCCTAAGTCTCAAAATAAGACCAAAAATTGAGGCTTCTGAAACATAAGCCAAAATCAAATAAGCTAATAAGCCCACATATAAGCTTAAACAAACACCCCCTATAACTAACTAACTAATTAGTACTTAATATCACTATCAAATTTCAAATCTACACTATTTACACAAATACACAAAACATTCACATTATCACAAATGAAATTAAACCAAAACACTAATACCACATCAACAACAGCATAAAAAAAACATGTGACAAACCTTGTAGCAAGCTTAGCAGCAACAGATGAAAACCACTTGCTAGCACAAGGATATAGATCTGCGCTAGGTTTATCCAACACAGCTGCATATACCTTCACATCATCCTTAGTGATCTCATTCCTATAACACAAATAAACAAACTCTAAATATACAACAATATAATACATTAATAAATTTAGAGTTTTGAAAAATTGGTGCTACCCGGAGATGTAGGTTTTCCCGGTTAGGTAGGATTCGAGTGACTTGAGGCCGGCTTCGGTGTGTAGATCGGAGAATGTAACGGCCATTGGTGAAGAGATTAAAAAAAAAAAAAATGTGAGGTTGTAGAGGAGGCTGAAAGTGTGAAGAGGGTTTTGGGCGAGATGAATGTTTGGCTTTTATAGTTCCATGGGATTGGTGGATGTGAAATAGTGTTGTGACAAACCCTAGATTGGGAATATGGAATAAACCTTTTTCATTTTACTATTACTTTTCGTAAAAATAAAAATACATAATTTTAAATCAAACTTTAACGTTAACTATTTTTGTTTGTATTATATAACACTTGATGAAAATTATACAAAATGAAAATAAATTTAAAACACAATTCATTTATATATTTTGCATCAAGTATTGTATAATACAAACAAAACTATTCGAAGTCAAAGTTTGATTCAAAAAGTCAAATTGGACTTAAATTTTAGGACGGAGGTAATAAATACATAAAAAAATAAATAATAAGTTCACATATCACCTTACTTTCATAATTATAAATTTATAAGTGTAAGTAGTGAATGCATAAAGAATTGTAGCTAATTGGCTACAAAAATTGTAGCCAAGTTATCCCCTACTTTTAATGCATGTTTGTGTATATATAAAATTTCCAACTAAAATAAGGGGAGATAAGAAATTGCCAAAAAAAATTATATATAACTTGTTAATACATAATGATCAATGTTTTAAAAGAATGTTTTGAGTAAATATGAAATTTTTAATTTTTAAAATCGCAGATATGTACTAGCCTAAAAAAATCATTAAAGATGTTGATTTTAACTACTATCTCAAACAATTTTGTACCTAAAATATACTCATATCACGTAACGATCTCACATCGGTTAAGTATGTGATTGGTTGGTTGCATATAAGCCTGGGTGTCACTTATGAACTTTTAGAGTAAGTTTACACCTAACTTATGACTTGATGCGAATCTATCTATTATCGAATGATTACTAATCCTATCATATTCAACTAAATCATATGAATTTCGGTTTAAAAGTTTTATACAAGACAATATAAAAATGTTCATTTACTTCATATATATCTATGAGGTGTTTGATTTATATTGGGAATCAATATGGGTAATAGTAATTGGAATGGGTTTTGAAACCCATCATTTTTAGTAGGAACAAATGCGAAAAAAATATAACACTTTTTAATGATAAAGTGTTGTTTCACGATGGCAAACACAACCTACCATTACAAGGTCTTACAAAAATGTGCTGTTTACATATAACAATAATCTTTAAGCTACAATACATAATCAATAGATATATAGTTAAACACAAAGTAACAATAATATAACCCTAAATAATAAGCCCGAACCAGACAACCTTTGCAACCATATAAAATCCATAATCTAACACTATGGGGGTGTTTGTTTAAGCTTATATTGGCTTATTAGCTTATTTGTTTTTCGGCTTATATTTCATAAGCCTAAATTTTCCGGCTTATTTTGAAACTTGTGGGCTTATATTTGTTTATTATTGTATGATAAACTTATATAAGCCCTAAGTCTCAAAATAAGACCAAAAATTGAGGCTTCTGAAACATAAGCCAAAATCAAATAAGCTCATAAGCCCACATATAAGCTTAAACAAACACCCCATAACTAATTAACTAGTACTTAATATCACTATCAAATATCAAATCTAGATCACATCACAAATAAAACTCAAATCACATAAAACAACTAAAACAAACATTAAACCAGATTAAAATATATATATATAAAATGACAAACCTTGTAGCAAGCTTAGCAGCAACAGATGAAAACCACTTGCTAGCACAAGGATATAGATCTGCGCTAGGTTTGTCCAACACAGCTGCATATACCTTCACATCATCCTTAGTGATCTCATTCCTATAACACAAATAAACAAATCCTAAATATAAAACAATATAGTAATAAATTAATAAATTCAGAATTTGTTCATTTGGTGTTACCCGGAGATGTAGGTTTTCCCGGTTAGGTAGGATTCGAGTGACTTGAGGCCGGCTTCGGTGTGTAGATCGGAGAATGTAACGGCCATTGGTGAAGAGATTTAAAAAAAAATGTGAGGTTGTAGAGGAGGCTGAAAGTGTGAAGAGGGTTTTGGGCGAGATGAATGTTAGGCTTTTATAGTTCCATGGGATTGGTGGATGTGAAATAGTGTTGTTTGACAAACCCTAGATTGGGAATATGCTATAAACCTTTTCCATTTTACTATTACTTTTTGTAAAAATAAAAATACATAATTTTAAATCAAATTTTGACCTTAAATATTTTTGTTTGTATTATATAACATTTGATGAAAATTATACAAAATGAAAATAAATTTAAAACACGATCCATTTATATATTTTGCATCAAGTATTATATAATACAAACAAAAATATTCGAAGTCAAAGTTTGATTCAAAAAGTCAAATTGGACTTAAATTTTAGGACGGAGGTAATAAATACATAAAAAAAATAAATAATAAGTTCACATATCACCTTACTTTCATAATTATAAATTTATAAGTGTAAGTAGTGAATGCATAAAGAATTGTAACTAATTGGCTACAAAAATTGTAGCCAAGTTATCCCCTACTTTTAATGCATGTTTGTGTATATATAAAATTTCCAACTAAAATAAAGGGAGATAAGAAATTGCCAAAAAAAATTATATATAACTTGTTAATACATAATGATCAATGTTTTAAAAAAATGTTTTGAGTAAATATGAAATTTTTAATTTTTAAAATCGCAGATATGTACTAGCCTAAAAAAATCATTAAAGATGTTGATTTTAACTACTATCTCAAACAATTTTGTACCTAAAATATACTCATATCACGTAACGATTTCACATCGGTTAAGTATGTGATTAGTTGGTTGCATATAAGCCTGGGTGTCACTTATGAACTTTTAGAGTAAGTTTACACCTAACTTATGACTTGATGCGAATCTATTATCGAATGATTACTAATCCTATCATATTCAACTAAATCATATGAATTTCGGTTTAAAAGTTTTATACAAGACAATATAAAAATGTTCATTTACTTCATATATATCTGTTGATACAAAAGTTGGGCGTTCCTTGTTTGGACTCTTGTTCTCGTATCAATTGAACCTTGATGTTGTGACCTGCGCACTAAGAAAGCAAGAAAACACAGTTAGGCTTATCGTGGGATTGTCTCCCACGATTATCCTCCGGCGTGAGAGTAAGTAATCGGTTTTAGGGTTTTTGTGAAGAGTTAGGGTTTTTAGATGATACCTCAATGAGAGTCGTGATATTCTTTATATAGGCACGAAATCCTTATAGGTTTCGTGTTCCTCACTCTTCGGCGTATCCCTTAATTATCTAGCCTCTTGATCCTTATCCCATAGATAAGAGATATCCTATATCAAGGCCATAAATAACTTTGGGTTTGGGTCTTCGTAAGCCCAAATTGTTATCGTGATAGCCCATTCATAATGGGCCTGAGTGTAGTAGCATCCATTAGTCGGGTTCATGACCCGAGTGAGGACTATACATCATCATGTCCCCCCAGTCTAGCATGCGCATGGTACAACCGCGGATGCTAGACTAACAGTCATAGCGAAAAATGCGCCAACATACGTGGCGAAGAAGATTCAAACATTTCCCGCCAAAAAAATATACCATGAATCTAGTCCAAGAATATGTCTCGGAAATCGTGGGAAAGTGCAAAAAAGGGATTGTACCCCTTGAGCTGCTAGCCACACGATTGAGGTGAGTGGAATACACGTGTCGAGTATCCAAAAGACATAGGTAACCCTATATAAAGGGTATCCCCCTTTTCATTGTGATTATCACAGTAAAAACACCATTTCCGCCATTGTTAATCCTCTCAACTCAGTCAAGAAATCACTCGTATACAAAGGTAATAGCGCGTGCGCATCCGAAACCATTAAAATATTAAGAATGGTTCTTCAGTTGTCTGATTTTACCTCCGATATATCCGAGGATGATCTGCGTGAGTTCACCTCGGATTACTATATCCCCCTCGCGTTGCATCCGGTAGTACCGGCGGTGACCGCATCTATCGCTGATTTCCCTGAGGGAAAAATAGGGGTATACACGCGCTTCTTCGAATTTGCGAATCAGCGCGTGCCCATTTCACTATTTTTGTGCGATGTACTCAATTATTATCGCCTTCATCTATCCCAGCTGCATTGTATAGGCGCAGCCAAAATAACCAACTTCGAAGTAAACTGTCGTTTACTAGCCATCAACCCAACCATCAACCTCTTCCGCGCGTTTTATCACTCAACGTGGTCAAACGGGTGGGTCACCTTTTCCAAGCGCGCAGGACGCTTTCAATGTTATACAGAAAAGCTAGACGCACTTAGGAATTGGAGGGAGAGGTTTTTCTGGGTGGACAATGTAGTGTTCCCTTGGACCTTTGAGTATTATACCCAGGGGACGCTGAGCGCCCTAACCCCGGGACATACAACGCAGATGACGCGGAGACCATAAATGCCAACCGCCTCCCCATCAGACCCTACCCGGAGGAGTTTTTGGTCCATATGGGAATCAGTCGCAACTTCTTTCAAGGCACTGACGAGGTGCCTACTTTCCTGGATGAAGACAACCGGGGTGGGTGCTTGTCCTTCCTTTCCTTCGCGTTTGTAGTGTAAGCCTTCTCTTTGTATTGTAACTTTATATAACTCCATTTTGTGTTTTGTTTGTTGTTTATTGCGCAGAAATGGATCTGTTCAGTGTGGTGAGACTAGCGAAGCCCACCCAGGTAACCGTTGGGGTGCGCCCGCTGAGGGAAGGCGAGGCGCCAATACTGGAGGCCACTACTGTGCGCACCATAGAATTGGTGCAGGAGGAGCCAGAGAATGCATCCCCCCCCCCCAATTCTAGAGGCAACTTCAGTAAGCAGTCTGCCAAATCAGGAGGCCCAATCCGCGGATCTTCGTGGATGAGAGTGAACACGAGGAGGAGAGCCAGGGACTGAAGCGCAAGAAGGCTTCAAGTGGTGATGGCGCAGGCACGTCCAAGAGGATGCGCCATATTATTGACGTGGATGCGTCATCAGAGGAGGGTACAACAGAAACTCCGCTCTCCCAGTAATTAACAAACCTCATGTCTTTAATAAACTGTCTTTCATCTAAGTTGTAAAATAACTTTGAACCCTTGCCTTGTGCGTGCAGTTTTGAAGCAGCTGGAGACGCTTCTGCGCCGGCAAGCCCCGTTGATACTGAAGAGCCTGCGCAGAAAAGCCAAGAGTCTGCTCCTTCGCGTTGTGCGTGTCTTTTGAAGATATGCCCTCAGAGCAGCTGATTGAGGAGCTGGGCTTAATTGTTGCGCGCCAGGCTACCTTGGTAGCTCAGCTGAAAGCCAGGTATGCTGGTGAAGGGAGGAGCAATGCTCAGAAAGATGCAGAGATTGCGCAACTGCAGGCGCAATTGGCTGAAGCTCTGGCTGAAGTGGAGACAACAACTGTGTACTCCAAAAGGCTTGCTGAGGAGAAAATATCTTTGCTTGCGCAGTTGAGCCATGAGCGCGCCTCGCTGGAAGACCACAAGGCCAACTGTCAATGGGTCTTGAGGTATATGGATCAGTGGAAGAGCGGCCACTTCACCAAATTGGAAGAGCTTCGAGTGGCTGTGGAAGGTCATCTGGAGAGGCATGAGAGCAACCTGCGCAAGCTCAGCATTGAGTACGATGAGGAGCTGTATCCTCACTTGGTGTCTACCATTGCTGAGCGCAGGTAGCGTCTGAGTCTTTTGTATTCCCTTTTATTTTTCAAACTTGTAGCATATAATTCTTTTGAAATTAGTGTCGATAATACAATGGTGTGTTATTCGCAGGTGGCTAATCAGCCATGGGTTGCGCCTAGCTGCACTAGGTACTCTGGAGTCGCAGGAGGTGACCGGGGCCTTTGGGAACGTTGTGCAGTGCGCCTTGGCCCGTGGCAAGGCCGAAGCTATTGAGGAGCTCTTTGAGAAGAAGATGCTGACAACTCCTCCTGCACAAGTACCAGGCTATAATGGGGACTCCTATGTTGAGCTTATTGCTGCGATGGAGAGGATGAAGTTGTTGGAGCTTCCTCGCATCGCCCAGTTGGAGCGTGACCAGGACTACCCATAAGTGTCATTATGGAGGGGTTGACCTTGGCCAGGCATGCGGCGGATGGCGCTGAGGCACAACCGGATTTCTTTCTGAAGTCGGATGTGTCGCAGCTGCAGTTGCCAATTTTTGCCCAACGCGTGACATCCTGAACCTCTTTGCCACCGAGAAGGAGATCCTATTGAAAGAATCCTTGAAGGCTCATGCTACTAGGCTTGCCAAGAAGAAGGGGTGAAAGGGAAGGCTATCCTTTGTGGCGTCGGCGCAGCTCATCTTCCCAGGTCTGATGGAGTGCCCGTTAGCGTGCCAACGGTATCACCCAAGGACGTTGACCTGCTGAAGAAGCTGGATGAAGCTAAGAGTGTTGCGCGTCGGGTTGGTAGCTCAAAGCTTGAGCGTTCACATAGTTTGTAGGTTTTTGTTTTGTAATAGATTCACATTTTTGTTGCATATGTGTATGTTGAATCTATCACTTGTATAAACTCGTAGTTCATAATAAAATCAAGTTGATTTGTACACGTGCTTGTATTCTAATGTTTGCACTTAGCTTCTTGTCTTTGCATTAAAGACCTCCAAGAATCAAACTTTTGTCCAAACGTACTTAAAAGAGATTATAGAATCGATAATCACTTATAATTGTGTACGAACTCGTGGTTCTGTAATGAATGTGACTTTTAAAGTTTGTAGTTAGTCATTGTCTTTGCGTAAAAGACATCCGTGTTATGCCTAAGAATCAAACCGTTACAAACATACTTAAGGAAATTTATAAAGAATCCATAATCGTGTATGAAGTTCATGAAATTTACAAGTGTATGGGTTGATATGCAGCGTGCTGTAAATATCATTTTAAGGAGTCAAGAGTCTTGGCTCCTAATTTGTTAAACGCGCACAGTGTGCAAAATTGCGTATCTGTCGTGGGATGCACATTGAACTTACCCCAACGTCTTGAGAGTAAGGTGTTTAACAAGGATGCGTGATCCAATGTTGATGGGTTTGCAACCCTCTTACTCAACGAGTTATTTAGTAGGTTTACTCATCCTTTACCATCGTGGGTTTTAATAAGTGCATGCACGCCATGTAGGCAAAAGGTAATATAACCACAACATTGAGACATAAATAGTATTTAAATAACAATGTAAAGGAAATGTATCGCGGAGTTAGCTAGAAACCGCAAAATTTAATTAATACTTGCAAGTTTTTATAAAAAAAAGTTATTTGCCTAAATGAAACAAAATGTAAATACACGGACATTTATTGAGCACTTACTAAAGTGCGGAGGTGTCTGTGCGTGGGCCGTAGCCTTTCCTAAAGATAGCATTTCTTGAGATTGCAAATGTTCCATGTGCGTTGTAGCTCATGGCCATCTTTGTCACGCAGCTTGTACGCGCCTTTTCCTAGTGCTTCAATGACCTCATAGGGTCCTTCCCACTTTGGTCCAAGCTTTCCTGTATCTTCTGCGTGGCTTGCATCGTTAGCGCGATATACAAAGTCTCCTGGTCTGAATGAGGTGCTTCGAACTTTAGCATCGTAGTATCCTTTCATTTTCGACTTAGCTTTTTCCTCGTGTATGGTTGAGCGCTCGCGCCTTTCTTCCAATAGGTCCAAGTCTATACGCCGTTCATCATCATTGGTTGCGACGTTAACTTCCGCCGTATGAATAGTTGGCATCCCTATTTCAGCCGGTATGACAGCTTCTGTCCCGTAGACAAGAGAAAAGGGAGTATCTCCAGTGCTAACTTTGATTGATGTACGGTGTGCCCACAAGACGTGTGACAATTCCTCCACCCATCCTCCTTTGTGCCTATCTAGGCATGCTTTAATTTCTTCGCCCAGACTGCGAATTGCGCGCTCAACCAGACCATTGGTTTGTGGGTGTTTAACCGACGCGAAGTGTTGTGTTATATTCAGTTTCTCGCACCAGTCTTTGAACGGGTTATCGCGGAATTGTTTTCCGTTGTCCGAGACGATCTCCCCAGGTAATCCAAAGCGGCATACAATATTGTCCCAAACAAATCGTTTTACTTGGTTACCTGTGATTGTCACCACTGCTTTTGCCTCAATCCACTTTGTGAAGTAATCTATGGCCAAAATAAGAAATTTCAGTCCCCCTGCTGCAACAGGGAAGGGGCCTGCAATGTCGATACCCTACTTGTAGAATGGCCATGGCGAGGTAATAGGCGTTAGCTCTTGTTGTGGTTGGCGCGGGATGGGTTTGTGAACTTGGCAGTCGCTACACTTTCTTATCATGTCCCGCGCGTCGCGATGCATAGTGGGCCAGTAGTATCCTGACCGCAAGGCTCGTGCTACAATGGACCGTGGTCCTGAATGCATACTGCATGAACCGGAGTGGATTTCTCGGAGTACGTAATCTGCCTGGAGAGGTCCTACGCACCGAAGCCATGGTTGTAAAAATGAGCGCCGATATAGGATACCGTCTCGAAGTTCGAAACGCTGCGCTGTGCGCCGTATCCGTCGAGCGTCCTTCTGTTCTTGGGGCAGTATGCCCTTACTTATAAATTCAATGATAGGGGTCATCCACGTAGGATCCTGCTCCTCTATCAGCGTAGATACTTCCATCTCCGCGATGGATTTATTCTTGAGGATCTCCACCAATACCTATTTTGATAGGTGCGCAAAACTTGTAGATGCGATCTTGCTTAGCGCATCTGCCTTTTTGTTTTCCCCTCTAGGAACTTGTTTAATGGTAAACCTGACTTGGTATTGTCCAGATATTGAATCATGTTATCCTCTTTAGCCACATATTCACCTGACACATGATTGGCTATTAGTCGGGAATCCACATTCGCCTCAAGGTTACGTACACATATTCAAGTTGCAATGCGTAATCCAGCGATTAGGGCTTCATATTCTACCTCGTTGTTCGTGGCTGTGAATTCAAAGCGCAGCGCATAGGTGAATTCCATTCCTTCTATGTTGGTGAGGATAAGGCCTGCGCCCGACCCGTCCACGCATGAAGATCCATCTGTAAATAGGATCCATGGTTCTTGTAGTTCTACCTTGCAGCTTGATGATGGAGCATCAGTAGCTGGTTTCTCAATGATGAAGTCTGCCAGTATCTGTCCCTTAATCGCAGTGCGTGGTCTATAAGAGATGTTATGTTCACCTAGCAACACGCTCCATTTTTGTAATCTTCCCGATGCGTCGGGTTTGGAGATGACTTGCTTGATAGGCTGGTCCGTGATTACTGTTATCGGGTGTGCTTGAAAGTATCTGCGCAATCTTTTAGCTGCGAATACTAAAGCCAGGACCAGCTTTTCCATTGCAGTATAATTAATCTCCGTCTTCTTGAGTGTTTTGCTTACAAAGTATACTGGTGTTTGTACGGAGTTCCTATCTGTTAATAGCACCGCGCTGACTGCTCCATGAGTTGCAGACAGGTATATGATCAACTCTTCCCCTGGTCGGGGTGCGACTAGTGTGGGAAGCGCTGCTATATGTTGCTTAAGCTGTTGAAAAGCTTCTTCCGCTTCCACAGTCCAAAGAAAGTCTCCCTTTTTTGTACACTTCGTGAGTGTTTTAAAGAGAGGAAGTGACTTATCCGCTGATTTGGATAGGAATCTATTCAACCCGGCTAGTTTTCCATTCAGGGACTGGACTTCTTTCAATGTGCGTGGTGAAGGGAGTTGGATGACAACTTTTGTCTTTTCTGGGCATGGCTTAATGCCATCAGGCTCTATCAAGTATCCGAGGAACATGCCTTCTGTAGCGCCAAAAGTGCATTTCTTGGGATTTAACTTCATGTTGATCTTTCCCAGTGTTCTAAACGTTTCTTCAATGTCGCGCACCAACTCGTCTTCAGTATGGCTTTTAATGACAAGGTCGTCGACATAGACCTCCAAGTTGCGGCCCACCTGCTTTGCGAATGCATTATCTAGTAATCGTTGGTAGGTGGCGCCCGCGTTTTTTAATCCAAAAGGCATCTTTGTATAACAATAGAGACCTTGGCTTGTGTGGAAAGCCGTTTTTTCCTCATCTTCTTTAGCCATTTGAATTTGGTGGTACCCTTTGTATGCGTCTAAGAAGCATTTAAAGTGATATCCGCATAAAGATTCCACCTTTCAGTTTATCTCTGGTAGTGGGTAGCAGTCCTGTGGACATGCTTTGTTGAGGTCCGTGAAGTCCACGCACATCCTCCAACTGCCATCACTCTTCTTTACCATCACTGGATTGGAGAGCCAGTCATGGTAATAAACTTCTGGCATGATCCCTGCATCCACTAGCTTGCGTACTTCCTCGAGAATGGCTTTTGCGCGCTCTAGAGCTTGACCGCGCTTTTTCTGCCGCACCGGGGAATATCCTTGTCGGATTTGCAACTTGTGTTCTGTAATCGATCGTGGCACACCAGTCATGTGCTTTGGTTACCATGCGAAAATGTCCAGATTCCTTTGCAAGAGTGCGCACACTGCTGCTCTGCCTTTGTCAGACAGCGATCCCCCGATCGTTATTTCTTGCTCCGGGTAATCTGGATGGATTGCGACCTTCAGGTTTGATACTTTAGCTGCGCGCTGTTCTGGAGTGTGTGCCGTCTCACTCGTGATCGTGTTACACTCCCTAGGTGGTACTGCGGTATTGTAGAGGGTAACGATGCCACCTTCCACTGGGAATTTAAGCATCCCATGTGCTGTGGATGGTACCGCGCGCATGGCTGATATCCCTGGTCTTCCAATGATGCCATTGTATGGCGAAGGAGATTTGATTACCATAAAATTCATCCAGGCAGCCGTGGAGTGTTGCTTATCACCAACGACCACAAGTAATCGTATTTGCCCCATGGGCCATATCTTTTCTCCTGTGAAGCCAGTCAGTGACGTCGTGGCCGGAATCAACTGACTTCGTATCTCAGGTCGCAGCCTTTTGAAGCAATGCTCATACATGATGTCTGCGGATGCTCCTCCATCAACATACATGCGGTGGATATCATGACCCCCCGTATTTATCTCGATGGTGAGCGGTTCCACTACTGCGTTGTCCGCAGCCAGAGTGGGGAAAGAGATTTCGTTCCCATAAGAAAACTTTTGGCTGACCTTTTGCCTAGTCTTTCGCTGCCATGATTGTATCATGTAGATGGTGTCAGCCTTGTCCTTAGGTGTCTCTTTCTTGCTCCCATTCTTCTGTTTGTCTTTTCCCTCCTTGATGTTCTTGACGAGGTGATCCAATTTGCCTTCTTTCACTAATTTGTCAATTAGTTGGCGCAATTGGACGCACTCGTTGGTGGTATGGCCCTTTTGTCCGTGGTACTCGCAGTACCCGTTCCCTATGCGCCGATCTTCTGGGGTGCGCATTGGTGGGGGTTTCGGAAAGTCCGCGCCTTCCGTGACAAATATTTCCCTTGGAGTCTTCGTTAGCGGAGTATATTTGTCGTTCCCTCGCCCGCCCCTTGACTGCGGTAGCTTTTATCACGGTTGCTACTCTGGTCATTGGATTGTCTCCTGGGTTGTTCTTGTGACCTATAGTTTGAGTAGCTTTTCTTGCTGTCTGCAGCGGCGGCTTCTCTTGGATAAAGGACCTTGTGCGCTTCATGAGCTCGTCAAAGGTTTGGGGAGCCTTATCGTTTAATTTCTTGATAAGATCTGGATTATTGATCCCATTCATAAATCCTAAGATCTTTAGTACTTCGGGGCATGCTTTAACATATATGCATTCATCCTTAAAGCGCTCCACATAAACGCTTGTGGATTCCCCTTGGCGCTGTTTTACCCTAGCCAGTTTGACAGGGTTTTGGCGCACTTCTTCCTCTGAGTAAAATTTAAGCGAAACGCCTTTCGTAACTCTTCAAACCCGTCAATGCTCCTGCGTGGCAGTTTACTGAACCAGTTTCGCGCATTCCCCACTAATGTAGAGTTGAACATGTGGCACCACACTGGCTGTGGACAATTCTCGATAGTGGCAGCTGATTCAAAAAATTTTATGTGATCGTCAGGATCACCCGTCCCATCATAAGTCTTAACATTAGCGGGCATGCGCCTTCTCTTATCCTCTGAAAAATCGCTGATGCGCCTAGTGAATGCATCAACCTTCTGGCGACGCCAAGGACGAGACATATCTTCGTCTTCCTCGTCGCGGTACCTTTCTCTGGACTTCCAGTGTCCTGTTTCTTCGTCCTCGTTGTCCGAGGAGTCACTTGAAGATGAACTCGCTATTCTGCGACGCTTGCGTCGGCTGTCCTCAGAATCCGAGTTTGAAGGGCTTTCGCTGGGGGAGCGCCGTCGTCCCAGTCTATCATGAACCCTGGGACGGCCAAGCCTAGCGTGGACATTAGTACGCCGTCCATCGCCTTCGTGCTCCTCCCTGTACTGCGAGTCAGTCGCTTCGTCCGGTACGGCTCTCCTTCCGACCCTAGCAAACACTGGGAGTCGGCGACTATCGCGCCTTTCCCTTCGGTGTCTTGGTGGGGATGCTTCATTCTCCGGGTCGAAGTCGAGCCGGGCTTGCAGGCCCCGACTTGACCTTCTTCTCTCTTCCTCCCGCATAAGGGCAGCCAAGGCTTCATAGTTCTGAGACACGAAGTCACTTGGCGCTAATTCAGGCGTGACTCCTTCTAGCGCACGGATGTCTGTCTCAAAATCAGGACCCCTGTGTCGAGGAGGCGCGCGTGGCGCCTCGATGGGGGTGATTTCCAGCGCGGGTAGGGGGTGAAAGGAGTGCGCAGTGCATCCTCTGCGCTAGTAGTTGTCGTAGTGGCCTGGGTGGTTCTTGTGGGTGGTCCCATGGTCGGGAGAACCAGATTTGGGCCTGACTCTCGATTTCTTAGTGCACTGGTTGTCCTAGAGGCCTGGTTAGGGGTCGAATCACTTTGCCGATTTGTCATCCTTAGCAGAGTTCTTAGTGTAGGGTCCCACGGATAGCGCCACTTGTTGATACAAAAGTTGGGCGTTCCTTGTTTGGACTCTTGTTCTCGTATCAATTGAACCTTGATGTTGTGACCTGCGCACTAAGAAAGCAAGAAAACACGGTTAGGCTTATCGTGGGATTGTCTCCCACGATTATCCTCCGGCGTGAGAGTAAGTAATCAGTTTTAGGGTTTTTGTGAAGAGTTAAGGTTTTTAGATGATACCTCAATGAGAGTCGTGTTATTCTTTATATAGGCACGAAATCCTTATAGGTTTCGTTCCTCACTCTTCGGCGTATCCCTTAATTATCTAGCCTCTTGATCCTTATCCCATAGATAAGAGATATCCTATATCAAGGCCATAAATAACTTTGGGTTTGGGTCTTCGTAAGCCCAAACCGTTATCGTGATAGCCCATTCGTAATGGGCCTGAGTGTAGTAGCATCCATTAGTCGGGTTCATAACCCGAATGAGGACTATACGTCATCAATATCTATGAGGTGTTTGGTTTATATTGGGAATCAATATGGGTAATAGTAATTGGAATGGGTTTTGAAACCCATCATTTTTAGTAGGTTTGAAAAATGCTTAGTTTTAAATGTTTGATTCGCATTTTCAATTACCAAACCACTAATCAAACACTTACAACGGGAATGAAACTCATTTCTTTGTAGCCATACCCTCAAACCAAACACTTACAATGTGTTGCATTTGGTTTGAGTAAAGGGGGACGCGTTTGGTTCGGGTAGACAGACCAAACCATACGATCTTATTACTTTTAGTCTTACCCCTTAAAAAGATAATAATAGCCGATAAAATTTATTGTTCATTGTTACTAACCTCTATTCTTTCTCCTTTTAATCGTTAGATCTTTTACTTTGAATAATAAAGGTTAGTCACAAAAAGGTGAAGGTGTTTCTCCGTATTAAAATTATGCTTCAAGAAATGAGTAAAATGAGAAATTAACAGGAGGTTAAACGCTTTCAGGTAGGGATAGCAAAAAAAATAATAAATAAATAAATAAATAAATAAATAAAATAAATAAAATAGAGAAACCTAAAATCCGAAGTTTTCAGAGCAGGCGGGGCATGCTTATCGAGTTATGAGGCGAGTTTCAAGGCATTAACGGGGATTTTTATCGGGTTCGGGGCGGAGAGCTAGGAAGAACATTCCCAACCCGCCTCGCCCTGAAACATATAGATATGTAATAAAAACAATATTCTTGAGTTTTTGTAGTTTTGTTTCATTGCAAGATCACAATTTGTGATTAAAAACTTTATTTTGTGTCATAATTTTAAAAGAAGTTTTGATTTTTAGGGATGCTTTGTAATTATTTATGTTTAATTTGTTATAAATTTATTAAGGCTAGTACTTAATATATTATTAGTGGGTTTTGGTTTTTCACGTTATTAGATATAATTATATTGCTAAAATATGGTGCAAAAATGATAATAAACAAGGAACAATGTATATTTAGTGGGACATTGCTCTAAGAAAGGCGCCCGATATACCCCAATGGGAATTGAAGCTGGTTTGGGGAGTGCACTTTTCTTACTAACAAACTATTGTTCCTTGGTTATGTTGTGAGTTCGGATGGGATTCATGTGGATGAAGATAAGGTTAAAGCGGTTAGAGATTGGCCATCACCCAAGACTTTGACCGAAGTAAGGAGTTTTCATGAATTGGCGACTTTTTATAGGAGATTTGTGAGGAATTTTAGTAGTATTGTAGCGCCAATTACTAATTGCATGAAGAAAGGTCCTTTCAAGTGGACTCAAGAGGCGGAAGAAAGCATCAAAATTATCAAGGAAAGATTGACAATCGCACCGGTACTTTCTTTACCTAATTTTGATAAGTAGAACTAAAAGTTATTTTTTTGAAAGTCTTTCATCTTGCATACAAATATACAATGCAACAAGTCACTAGAAGCAATTCCTTTTATAAGCTTGAAAATTAGAATGCCTTTTCTAAATAGTGCCAAAAAAATAATCATTAGATAATTCTCTAAACATTTTCGAATAAGTTGAACTAATATCATATTTGTTAAAATTTAAATCATTTTGGCGAACAAGGTAATAACCTCAACTTTTGATTTTAGTATGCGTCGAGAAGGATATGATATGCATGATGGTATATACATAAATTTGATGCTTCATTTGAAAGCATGATCATTTTGCCTCTTAGAGCAAACGGTATCATGAATTCTTGCTCTCGCCGTTCCTACGTGGCGTTCGCCACTTGCTCACCGTTCAGCAGCTCGTCGGGAAAACGAAGTAGAAGAAGACAAAACACTTTTTCAGTTTTTAACCGTTGCCAAACGTTTGTAAACCTTGTTTAATTTAATTTTTTTTTTCTTTTAATTTAAATAAATTTTGCTTTGTGTATATATTAGTTGCAGAGATATAGGGTGTGTTTGTTAAAAGTATCAGTAGCTGTGAACAATAGCCACAGCTCACCGCTCATAGCTTCTTAAAGAAGCATTGAAAAACTGAGCATTCCTAAAAAATAACAAAGCTTGCCGCTCTTTTGCCAAACGACTACTAAAAACCATAATGCTCATTGCTCACCGCTCAACGCTTCAAAAAGCTCAACACCCGCTCCATGCTAAACACACCCATAGAACAAAGAAGGAAGAAGAAGAATTTTTGTGGTCAACTGGTCAACCTTGTTGAATATTGCGTTTCATTCTTTGTGTATTTTATGTTAAACTTGCATAAATATTGGTTTTACAGCTTTAACCTTTAGCATAAGTAAAAAGTTTATATAAATGCTTGATCCCAAAACGTTATTTTTATGTTTCGTAGGTTTTTTAACATTTCGTATTGTAATTTTATTTTAATGAATGAATTTTAGTTTATTTGAAAAAATAAAAAAGAAAATAAAATTGGTTGTGAGTGGGACAAAATGAAAAGTTTGTTTTGTGTTACGCTAGAGACAGTATTTTGAAGTGATATAGCACCCGGTAGAGCTCAAATGAAGAGCTTCAACTCTTCATGACACATTTTGCTCTTAGGCCGGACATCATGGTTCTCCTTTCACAAGCGTCGTCTCAGCGCACAATATTTATTTTTCTAAGACCTTCGCACCACCTTTTTTACCATTTACTTATACACACCTAGGTTTGCACCGCCTTTCCTCCCAAGGGGCTGTTTGTTTGAGCTTATATATGTGCTGATAAGCTTATATGATTTTGGTATATTTCAGAAGCTCAAACTTTTAGGTGGTTGTGATTTAAAAGAGAAAAAGTAAGTTCATAAACTAGAAAATAAAGCTCGAAATAAGCCTACTTAAATAAGCTTGTTAAACATAATCCAAACTCATATTAAGCTCAAACAAAAACCCTTCAACTTTTATCCTTCACGTACGATCATCCCCTCTCAATAATAACTTCCACACATGGCCAACCCCTCTTCACGCCGGGAAAGGAGGCACCACCATAGCCAACTGCGCTAGCACTATATCAACTTGGATTAGCTTCGGCAACCCTAACTAGTTGAAGATTGTCCTAACATGATTTTATAACCTAATATTTACAACCAAATTGGCCTTCAACCGGGCCATTCCATGGATACTCATGCCATAAAGTTGCAACAATTTAGTATTGCAATATAACAGAAATAAAGACGATATTAATAACAGGAAATGAACAAACCAAAACACAAATAATAACCGAATAGCAACTATTACCCTAAAAAATGAATGAACACATCTGAAACTACAAAGAACCACCACAAGCTTCATCTACTGCTATATGACATATTTACAACCTTCCCTTCCTATACACATTATGTTGAATAATACCAAAGAAAAATGGAATTTACAATTTACAGATCTATATATGTATTATTTATATATCTAATTATATATAAATATACGTTCATAGAACCTGTACTGTATCCACACTTCTGGCTGAATTTGCTGCTGCCAGCATTGCTGATCCAATCCCCGATCCATCTTCCATCACTTTAAGAATCACATATGGGGCGATTTCTTCACCTAATATCTCTGCTACAGCTTCATTAAGATATTCTCTAAACATGGTGTAGCTTGTGTATAATCCACCCTCGACTGCTACCACTGTTCTTCTCATTTTACCGCTTTTTCCACCTTTGGTTCTTCCACTTGTAATGCCCCCGGTGCCATCTCGACCAATCTTTTTCAAGATCCCGACAATGCCCGCAGCTGCCAGCCTGGCAGCCCGTCTTGTCACCACGTCACATACTTTGACAACAAGTTTCCTAACCTTTAATGAGACGTCATGTATCTGATAAAGAAAACATTTTGTCAAAACAAAAAAAATAAAAAATAAAATAACCAACTTTAACAAGTAGGCAAATGTAATGGGTAAATACAAGTTAAGAAGGTTGAAACATGTCAATTGATAAGTACATTATGTTTTACAAAACGTACATTATTAATAGAAACTTAAAAGGAAACATCTTACATCCAAGGTCTCTTCTAATATCCTGGCAACTTCTTTCAGATCAGGGGAGTCATCTTCATGCATGGCCGCCAGCAATGGTGTACTGAGTAATATGAAGAAAGAAAATCAGCTTAAATCTCTCAACTTCCAGCTTATGTAACACTCGAATCAACAAGATTTACCACATGCACGGTTCAAAGGGGCCATAAAGCAAAACTATAGTCAAAATGACTAGAATCTCATAGATTCTGATTTATAACATGTAGTTGATGTAAAGTTGTGGCTGGGCCTAATTAACGATCAGGTTTACAAAGTCCAATTTGGCTTAAAACATCTACGTCATCTCACTCACTCAAAGTCAGCCCCATGCACCAAAGTCAACCGCAGTTTACTGATTTAGAACCGGTGTAATGGAAACGATGATTGGTTGTATAATAGAAAGACGGCCATTTTCTTTAAAAAAAGATAAAAGACAAGACTAGGCGGCTTTAGCAAATTCTGATGGGAATAAAAGGAGGACCACCACTTGCAAGTTAAGGAAGTAAGTTCAATAATTATATAAGTAGCAATTTAATAAATAAATAAATAAAGATAAAGGTTCACCTTTCTCCTTGCATGATATTTTAAACTGAACAAGCGATAAACAAAGATACACAAATGGTATCAGCAATAAATGATAACAAATGAAGTCACTTTAGTCGTTAACATATATGCAATGTTTTGCAATCCAAAAGTTTCCATGAAACTGTACATTTAACACTTATTTTTGTTGACACTGACTACTTATATAATTATTTATTCAAAAGCATTAATAATGGCAAAGAAACAATCAATTTAATGTAAGGCTCTGATGTGTGCATTATAATTTTTGCATATGATGGTTGCCTAACTAAAGCCTATGCACATATAACCTCCCTTTGACTTTTCATGCCTATTAAGAAAGTAAACTAACACCATCATTATTTCCACTTCACGGACCGTGGTTCTAATTTAGGCTCAATGAAAGAATCGTATTCAATGAATATTACAATAAACAGTATTATGGTAAAGCATACCTTAACGCAAACCGTGCTGACAGCTTAGATGAGACTGGTCCAAATATATCAGACTCCAACGATATCTTGTGGATTACTCTTCTTACAATGTCACCAAGATACATTCCTGAAATCATTTTCTCAAAACCCTGCAGCAGTATCCCTGTATTAGTCACAGGATTATTAAATGCAAAATGAGAGTACAAAATGAAAATCACATGCATATAGCATATAGAGACTCATCATGATACAAAAATAACCTGATCATTTGGATTCTGGCTCTCAGCATCAAGATCTATATCATAAGATGTTCTTGGCAAATGTGAAGACCAAAAATTACCCCATTCCATGTTGATAACCTGATTGACATTATATTAAATAAGTGAAGAACCAATTTTTTATTTTCTTTTTTTTTATCTAGTTGATAGTAGAAAGACCAAGATACCATGCCTCCTGAAGTCGTGAGAAGACCTTGACATTTTATTACTGCATCAGCCCTCTCAAAATAACAGGCATTGGTACCAGTCCCGATTACCACTGCAGCAACTGTGTCTTTATCATAAAAATGGCCAAGAGCCAAAGTTCCCACACTATCGTTCACCTGTTAACAAGTAAATCCATGTATAAGATTGTTGTAACGATTTTGTTAAATAGCACCGTGAAAGATTTCCTAAAACACACTTGATTATAAAAATGCAATGCATTTGCCTGCACTGAGTGATCTCCTAAGTATGGTTCACCTTATATNAAATAAATAAAGATAAAGATTCACCTTTCTCCTTGCATGATATTTTAAACTGAACAAGCGATAAACAAAGATACACAAATGGTATCAGCAATAAATGATAACAAATGAAGTCACTTTAGTCGTTAACATATATGCAATGTTTTGCAATCCAAAAGTTTCCATGAAACTGTACATTTAACACTTATTTTTGTTGACACTGACTACTTATATAATTATTTATTCAAAAGCATTAATAATGGCAAAGAAACAATCAATTTAATGTAAGGCTCTGATGTGTGCATTATAATTTTTGCATATGATGGTTGCCTAACTAAAGCCTATGCACATATAACCTCCCTTTGACTTTTCATGCCTATTAAGAAAGTAAACTAACACCATCATTATTTCCACTTCACGGACCGTGGTTCTAATTTAGGCTCAATGAAAGAATCGTATTCAATGAATATTACAATAAACAGTATTATGGTAAAGCATACCTTAACGCAAACCGTGCTGACAGCTTAGATGAGACTGGTCCAAATATATCAGACTCCAACGATATCTTGTGGATTACTCTTCTTACAATGTCACCAAGATACATTCCTGAAATCATTTTCTCAAAACCCTGCAGCATTATCCCTGTATTAGTCACAGGATTATTAAATGCAAAATGAGAGTACAAAATGAAAATCACATGCATATAGCATATAGAGACTCATCATGATACAAAAATAACCTGATCATTTGGATTCTGGCTCTCAGCATCAAGATCTATATCATAAGATGTTCTTGGCAAATGTGAAGACCAAAAATTACCCCATTCCATGTTGATAACCTGATTGACATTATATTAAATAAGTGAAGAACCAATTTTTTGTTTTCTTTTTTTTATCTAGTTGATAGTAGAAAGACCAAGATACCATGCCTCCTGAAGTCGTGAGAAGACCTTGACATTTTATTACTGCATCAGCCCTCTCAAAATAACAGGCATTGGTACCAGTCCCGATTACCACTGCAGCAACTGTGTCTTTATCATAAAAATGGCCAAGAGCCAAAGTTCCCACACTATCGTTCACCTGTTAACAAGTAAATCCATGTATAAGATTGTTGTAACTATTTTGTTAAATAGCACCGTGAAAGATTTCCTAAAACACACTTGATTATAAAAATGCAATGCATTTGCCTGCACTGAGTGATCTCCTAAGTATGGTTCACCTTATATTGAATCAAGTATTCTTCATTGAGATGTATAAATCATATGATCATGTTTTAAGCGGTAGGTGACTAAGTGACACAAAAAAGTGGGAAATACAGACTTTCTCTTATTGTTTTAGTATTGTGGTTAGGGTTTACAATCACTTTTAAGGTTGTATTTTTTATTTCTCAGGGTAACCATGGTTTCCGATCTTTTGGCCAACTAATCGACAGGGTTTGAGCCCACTGCTATACAGACTCAAACAGGGCAACACCCTCCCCCTTTTTGGGAAGGTTGGTGTGGCCACATAAGAGTTGTTTGCACCTAGCAGGAATTGAACTTGAGACCTCTCACATTTTAGCGATGATAGTCACAAGCCTTTTACCACTATAAGCTGAAATATAAATGCTGGCCAAAGCACAGACTCTGATTTTCTATCAAGGGCGACGGCACAACCAGGAAGCCATGAGTACATGACATCCTAAACATCCAGCTTGGTAAGGGCTGTTGTCATACAGCGTAACATCCAAACTCCACAACTCAACACATTTCTCATGTGTTAGCATTTATACAAGGGGGATTGGAAGTGTGGAATTAATGCCCCAGAACCCATATGGATTTCTCCATTTTGAAATCTGACAATAACGTTATCCTACCCTACCAATATAGGGAGAAAAACTTGTTTATGTTATACCATAGACAAAGCATACACACTAAAATAGTGGTCAGATCTACTTATATCCCCAGCACCACAAGATACAAAAAGCCATGTGTATTTTATGTACAATCTAAGTTCTCTCATCAGCTTGGGTTACTCAAATTGTTTTCACAGTCCAAATTATATATTGGAGGGTGTTTAGAAGTATGTTTTGTGTGAAAGTATCTAAAGATTGCTGGAAAATGTAAATAATCAGAAAACAATGTTAAGCAAACTATTTATAAAAGGTGATTTTCCAAATTTTCTTAATAAGAAAAAGCTGGTATATACGTGCTTTTTTAAATGCTATACCATAAATCCAATCCAAAAGACCTCCTTATACGTTGCTAAATATTGATTGAAGTTCAGTTTCTCCCTAATCTTGTATAGAGGTCTACTGCCATATTTGGAATTATATACATTTTTTCAACTAACTTGCTTTGCATATGTAGTATCCTCCAAGTGACATGTGACCTCTCTTAAATTTGAACTCGCCCAACTCCCAGAAATTTGACCCAACTTATACAGAATTAAATACTTGCTATCATGGTTTACAACAAATAAGTTTCATTGCCATGATAATCAGGTAAAACTGTAAAAGAAAGTATATGTGATTTATGACATTTGTAGTAACTACAATCATGTTAACCGGACCTTTATAGAGGTTTGTTATCCTTGTATATGTTGGTGGTAGAAAATGCTTAAAGCTAAACAGTTACATCTTTTAATGATTCGGATAAGTCCTTTTTAAAAGAGGTCACACAACAGTGGTCGGAGGCTAAAGATGTGGAACAAAACAATTGAGAAAATACATATATAACTCTAAGCATGATTGTAAACATCGCCATAAGATTATAGAAAAGATTACTGGCCATAAATGAAAAAACAGATGAGGTGTCCCTATTCAGGTTACCCCGGGAGGGCGAGTCTTTGACTCAGATGTACGCGGCCTAACCGCTAACCATGTTACCCTTCCCTTGGTCACCCCCAAATATATGTACCTAGTGAGGTTTGAACCCTAAACCTCTTGTGAGGGCACGTGCCTAACCACTGGGCCACTTTGGTGGTGGTTTAGCAAGTATAAGTTTTGAAGATAATATAAAAAAGAGTTGTCACCATGAAAAACCAGATAACATATTAAATTGCTTACAAGTGCAGCAACATTCATATCTAGACCTCTTCTAGCCAACGCTTTTTGTAAACAGTCAACCACGTCTTTTTCAACCTGATAGAAATAAATCATATTGTTAAATACATGATGATAAAGTTGCATAACTTCACATTTCAACTATCAAATGATGCCATATGTGACCTATAAAGTAAAAAACTTATATTTTTAATTATGTGCATATTCCTAGAATGTTGTTTAACTAACCATGTCTTCAATGGCAAAACCTTTAGTCCACTTGATCAAAGTGCCGGATGAGACAGATGTTTGTTTCACAGGAAACGAAAATGTAAAGCCAATATCCTTTCCTCTAACTTGTGGAATCTGCAAATTGTTTCCCTTCTGTTCAACAAACTCCTTCAGGGACAACGCAATAAAATCAAAGAGTTCCTGCAAATAAATGTTTGAAACATTATTTAATTCATGTAAGATGCAAAGATGCAACAAAAAGTTTATTGATTAGAATTAGCATGAACACCTCGCTCGTGCTGGTCATTAAATGTTGTGGAATGGGTTTCCGCTCAACATCATGTCCAAGAATAGACCTTTGGCCACCAAGCTGGATTCTTAGAATCCTAAAGTTGGTCCCTCCCACATGTAGAGCATAATATGTTCCGCTTTCAGTCCTAAAGGAACAAAGATACGTCATCAACATCAGTATCATATTATTTACTACGCCTGGCGTCATATATGCTTACAGCCACAACTAATATAGTAATATCTCAGCTCATTAAATTCATTCAGAGCCTCAGTGACACAAGCGTCGAAATTTACAAAAAAAACATTTAGTTTAAATGAAGCTAAAGTGTTAAACGGAAGCAACTTAACTAAAGCCTCTGTATTACTTCAAATATAGTCATTTATTATGACAGCCGCTTAAAACTAAGTAATTTCCAAAAAAGTTTCCGTTCTGTAATTAAATTTTCCACAATATCGATGAGTTGATAATTATAGCCACGAGTTCGCCAACCGTGATAAAAAAAATTCTGTCAATTGTCAGCATTTTTGTAAAGTATAACACAAATACTAACACATGTATAATATGAAAAACTAACTGAAAATTAATCCACACTAAGAAAAACTATGAGCAGAACCACGTGACCCATGAACTCACGAGTTATTCACATACACAAAGATTAATTCAAAAAAAAAACTTTAAAAAGATTAATTCAAACCAGAACTTTCATAAAGAATCAATTCAAACAAGAACTTTCAAAAAGACTAATTCAAACATACTTTTACAGCAAAACTTTTCAAAACAATATGTCTTACCAAACATCACCCTAATTTCAAAACGATCAATTCAAACACACCAACTAAAAAAGATTCGTTCAACCATCAAACTCAACACATACCAAAAAAAAAAAAAAAAAAAAAAAAAAAAAAAAAAAAAAAAAAAAAAAAAAAAAAAAAAAAAAAAAAAAAAAAAAAAATCTTCCAAAACCACACATCACCAAAAACAAAAACAAACAAAGACTAAAATTAGCATCCGTAACAACAACACTAACATAAAGAACACAATAATAATCAACAAAAACATAACAATCCTTATGAGGATCAATTCAAACACATTTAAAAAAGACGTATTCAAAACAAATAAAGATTACTTTTAAAATCTACTATAGCAGCATTGACAAAAAGAAACAAATTTAACAACTTCATAACCTAATGAAAACTAACATTATACAAATAAAGATTATTTTTAACTTCTAACTACCCTAAATCCAAAAGGATTCATTCAACCAACAAATTAAAAACACGCCAACTCGAATAAATCTTTCAAATCACTAAACATTGATTGCAGCATCCACAACTGCCGCACTAACAAAAAGACACATTTACAACATTCTAACCCTAAATCCTCATAAAAAAAATCCACAAAACAAACAAATTAACAAACATAATACACAATCCTTTATCCTTTATATATATAAAGAAACTAACCCATCATAAAGATTATCAACAAAACTATCCCTAACATCGTCAAAAAGCCTAATTTAAAGAATCTAATAACCGCCGACTTTTCAAAAACATCTATATATCTTACCAAACACTACCCAACACACAAAAAGATAAATAATACCATCCACAACAGCAGCATTAACAAAACAATAACGAAATCTTTATAAAAAAGGCGACTAACCCATCAGAAAGATTATCAACAAAACTATCCCTAAAAAGGTCAAAAAGCCTAATTCAAACAATCTAATAAACGCCGACTTTTCAAAACAACTATATATCTTACCAAACACTACCCATTACACAAAACGCTAAACATTAACATCTACAACATCAGCATTAACAAAACCTTTATAAAAAAAAGGCGACTAACCCATCAGGAAGATTATCGACAAAAGTAAGCAACATCTTAAGCTTACTACCACCTTCAGAAGCCAAACCAGCATGCATTTCAACAGCCATTGCATCAACCACTTGTCTCAACCTCCCAACTGACGTAACCGCATTCTCCTCAAATTCATCAACTACTTTAACCACCTTCCACCATCTCCTCCTACTCCTTACTCTCCGTCCTACCATCACTGCCGCTATCACACTACTCGCTACTGCACATCCTACTGCTATTCCTAACCCTACCTTCGTCATTTTCACTCAATTAGTCTTATTACTCATCTTTTTATTAGGTTTGTTAGTTTTCCGGTGAGAATAACGGCTGAAAATAAGGTTTGTTAGTTTTCCGGTGAGGTTTAACGGCGGTGAGCGAGATGCACACAAACTGTTTGAAAAAATGTTTTTGTGTGCCTTTTTAGGTTTCCGGTGGTTTTCACGGCGGTTATCGACGGAAAATGGTTTTTTTCCGGTGGTTTGTGTGTGTTTTTAGGTTTCCGGTGGTTTTCCGGTGGTTTATACAGTGGTTCTTGACGGAAAAGTTTGTTATTTTGACGGAAAATAGTGTTTTCCGGTGAAACTCAACGGCGGCACACAAGGTGTTTGATAAAATGTTTGTGTGTGTTTTTAGTGTGTGAAAGAAAAAGTTGTTACTGTGTGTGTTTGTGAAGGTGTTTTTACTGTGTGAGAGATAGAAAGGTGAAAATAGAAGGTGTTGTTTGTTATTATTTTTATAACTCCGGTGAGATTTAACGGAATAAAAGTGTGTGTGTGTTTTGTGAAGGTGTTTTTAGTGTGTGAGAGAGAAAATGAAAAGAGAGAGAAGAGAAGAGAGGCGGTCTTTGGACTGAGAAGAGAAAGAGAAGTTTTGGGAAGGGGAAATTGGTGGGGATTATATATTGTTTTGAGAATTACTGATTTGCCCTTTGTTTATTTATCAATTCACGGATTTCTCTCTTTTGATTTTTTGATTTTTTTGTTTCAAAATATTTGGTTTGTTTAAATTTACATATTTTGTGTCTTGAATAAGAAGATATTTATTGATTTCGTGTTAATTCCAAAAGATAGAGCATTATTTGCGTTTCTCTCTTTCTTTCAAAATATTGATTCACGGATTTCTCTCTTTCTTTCAAAATATTGATTCACGGATTTCTCTCTTTCTTACAGAATATTGATTCACGAATTTCTCTCTTTCTTACAAAATATTGATTCACGGATTTCTCTCTTTCTTTTTATTTCCATTTTTTATTTTTTTCTTTCAAAATATTTGGTTTATTTTGTTGCCTTTCAAGTTGATTCCAAAAGATATAGAGTTATTTGCATGCATGCTCATTTTAAGTTTAAAAAATACATGTGTGTGCATTATAAGTAGTAGAGATAAATAAAGAAAAGTAATACTGAAAAATAAACTTTGTTAAAGTCTAACGTAGAAGAAAACGTGTAGGGTTCTGTTGGTAACCACGGAGCCTCACTTCTCAATCCTTTCCTTATTGATTTACTGTTAATGAATCTAAGTGAGTTTAGGTACAAGCGATTTAGTCATACTGGATAATAGACTTAGCTAAATTTGCGACAAAGTCAGCTTAATATTAAATGATGCACTTCGTTTTACATACTAAGTAAAATGGAATTCATCTAACAATAAAGAACCGTGACTCCTTGTTATTGATTCTCCAAAGTCCATGAGAATTTTAATACAAACCCCTTTTAAACTGATATGTATTTGCGCGTTTCCTGATTTGCAACCCCATACTTCAAATCTGTCAAGTCACATGGCTTATTCAGTTGTTCACACAACAACTCAAGATCAACATGTCTTATCTGTTAGTCGTATCTTTTGGATATGAGTTTACATGTGTGGATAAGTAGAAATCATTAGTTGTATCCTAGTTGTCTCATTATTGTAACAAGGCATGCAGAACCCGTGCTACGCACAGGCTTCGAATCTAATTGTTAATGGCATATTCTTTCTGTGTATTGGCGAGTGTATGCTTAATTATTGTATAGTATGTTGTATAAAACGTTTTGACTTTCTTGTATAAAAATTTAAAATTTTTGATGTTGTTTTGGTTTTGTGGTGTTGTATTTTATAAATGGGCCTTTGGTTATTAAGTTGTGATGGCTTTTTTTTTTTTTTTTGCCTATTACTTATTCGCATGATAAAAAAAATGGCCTTATTTTTTTGGTCTATTACTTAGCCCTACAATACTTGTTCATTAGATGGTTTTTGCATGGTAATATAAGCACACTGGGTCTATCTATCGGTCATAGTTTAATATGCGTTAAATATTTTCTTTATTAAGTTTGTAAGTTAAAGTTTGTGTAATAATGTATACATAATAATGCCACATAAACTGTATAAAACTCGTTACAAACCCTTTTAGCTTCATCTCATTTTATTGTACAACTAATTTCATTCAAATTAATATTGAAGCCTAACTAATATTAATAAATTTTATCAATAAACTCAATTCTAAAATGCTAACCAAATAAAATTAATTAACACACTATTAATAATTCCTAAAACCTTTGGACTCCACTATTATGTCTTAAACTTATTATTTTTTTTTTTTACAAATGGGTTCGAGCAAAATTATGTATTTTTTCTTTTATATTAATTATTCGAGTTGCATGCTTACATAAACTAATAACGCTAAAAGGTATCATTTAACCATTTAAATGTTGCTTTACATACATGCTCGTGCACATTTTCTTAAATCAATTCGCACATGTGGGCTACATGAATAGAAAACACACATAATTTACTTGTATATGAAAATGCATTAAAATAATAAATATATCTATATATATTGCATTAGGCTAAATCATCAATTATTCTTGCAAACTTTTCAACTTTATTTCAATCCATAACCGACTTTTAATTCTATACTAATTACTAAATATCATGTGATCAATTCCGGTAAGCCTTGCACTTCCATCTCGATGTTGTATATACTTCACATTAAATGCACTGGTTTTGTTTTTAGATAAAAGTTTAAACATTTGCTTATGTTTAAAACTCAACTTTTTTATTTGATATTATAATTTACAAACGGCTTTAAGTCAAAATTATGTATTTTTTCCTTTCTATTCATTACTCAATGTGATATTTTTAATATGTCGTATTTTGCTATTATGGCAAACTCATTTAATGGGCGTAAATATTGGTTTCTTACTAATGATTCTACATATAGAAAAAGAAAACACTTTTTGCGCGGACCTTCTTCTTTTCAATAATAATTCAATTGCACACTATAAATTCATTCTAATATTTCTCAAATAGCATTCGAAAGCAACTACTTACATAAACTAATCACGCTAAAAAGTATCATTTTTGCATACATGCTTGTGGACATTTTCTTGAATCAATTCGCACATGTGAGCTACATCAATAGAAAATGCACATAAATTACTTGTATATGAAAATGCATTAACATAATACATATATCTACATATATATATGCTTATCTATAACAATCAACTAAATATGTAAGAAACAAAGAAAATGTTGGTATCCCAATCTTTGGTTCTATTTATCTGAGCATGCATGATCTTATGTGATTTTCATGGTACCTGCGTATGATAACTAAATTAAGAAAAAAAAGAAAACCAAGTTAATTACAAAGATCTAAAAGATGTGTGAATCATCTCCAAAATGTTGCAAAAGAGAATTTACATACCACTACCAACAATCAAAGATCTAAAAGGTGTGTGAATCATCTTTAAATGTACATATTGAATGTGATTTTGGCCGGTTTATATAGGCATGAATTACGTTAAATCATTAATTATTCTTGCAACCTTTCGCAACCCTTGCACTTCATTTAACCGACTTTTAATTCTATACTAAATGTCATGTGATCAATTCGGGCAACCCTTGCACTTCATCTCCTTTCATGATTGTATAATTATTATGGGGTTGCATTGAATTCCTACCATTAGCTATCTTGTACCCTATGCAATCTTGATGACTCCACATTCAATTAGATGACTCAATCTTATAGTATTTCATGGTACCTGCGTATGATAACTAAATTAAGAAACAAAATACCAAGTTAATTACAAAGATCTAAGAGATGTGTGAATCATCTCCAAAATGTTGCAAAAGAGAATTTACATACCGCTACCAACAATCAAATATCTAAAAGATGTGTGAATCATCTTTAAATGTACATAAAAAGTGATTTTGGCCGGTTTTTATAGGCATGAATTAGGTTAAATCATTAATTATTCTTGCAACATTTCACAACCCTTGCACTTCATCTAACCGACTTTTAATTATATACTAAATGTCATGTGATCAATTCGGGCAACCGTTACACTTCATCTCCTTTCATGATTGTATAGTTATTATGAGGTTGCACTGAATTCCGAGCATTAGCTATCTTGTACTCTATGCAATCTTGTTGACTCCATATTCAATTAGAGGACTCAATCTTATAGTATTATAGAAGATTAGGGGGTAATTATTATTTACCCAACATATCTCTAGACTTATCCCTACATGTATCGCATATTCATGTAATGAATGATCAGACAATCATTATCAATTCAGTCTTTTGAATATCTCAATATCATACTTTGATATTGTACCAGGCCATTAAGATTCAAAAATCCTAAACTCTTCCGCTGCCGCCTCCGGCTACACACCGGAGGTTCGGAGGGCTCCCTTTAATCCGTAACCAAAATAAACCACAACTTCTTCTAAATATGTGATCTTTATGTTTTTATAGGAAAAACACATGCCCCGTTTATTTGAAAGGTTCTTTGGGGGTTGAAGTTTTAGAACAAACTTTTGTTTGATCATATTTTCTTTTGATGTTAATGCATGAGTTTATTGTTTGTCAATTAGTTGATTGTTCGTACGACTTTGTTACCAGTCGACTAAAGTTGACCGTTGGTACCAGTNAAAAAAAAAAAAAAAAAAAAAAAAAAAAAAAAAAAAAAAAAAAAAAAAAAAAAAAAAACACCATTCTACCCCTAATCTCTCGTGTCATCCTCTACCGCCTACCGTCGCCGCCACCGCCCGCCGTCGCAATTTGAGGTTATCTCATTATCTTTTTTGTAAAAAAAAAAGTATAACTTTAACTAAACGGGTTTTTAAAATTCTCAACTCTTGTTTAGAGAAGAAAAATCATTATTTTTTTAAGAAATTTAGAAAAAGAGAAAAAAGTTTTCTACAACTAAACGACACCTAAATTTTGATAATTTTTCTGGCTAACATTTTTTTTAACTTAATTGGAACACCTATGAAAATTATTTACCATTAGAGGAGATTTACCAATTAATTCCGTATGTTATACAGTACACTTGAACCACTTCAAAACCGAACTCACAAGTGGTTGGTGGCGTAAGGGTGTCGTGGGACTAGAGAGACCTTGTTTGACTTAAATCACTCTGGTCAAATTATTTGTGGTCAAAGGGGCCAACGAATGCGACAACTACAACTCTACAACTATGGCCATGTGTTAATTACACGTTTCTTTGACGCAATTTGCATATGTTTATATATTTTATAAAGAGTAATCGTACTTTACACCAATAACAATAGATAATAATATTAGTTAAATAAGTGATCACATAACAATGAGTTAAGGGTTAATAAGGTATCACAGCACTAGGTATCATGTGATCCGTTAACACGTTATTGGTATGCGACCTCAGTGCCAAATCATACCCCTCCTAATTAGGGGTGCTAATCGGGTCAGGTTGGTCGGGTTCGGGTCAAACGGGTCGGGTCCAAGTCGGGTCGATGCTAAAAATAACATACGCGAACCCGACCCTATTTGAGGTCGGGTTAGTCGGGTTCGGGTTAAATCAGGTCGGGTCAAGTCGGGTTCGGGTCCCACTAAAAATACCCTCTCTCATAATACACCAATCACTCAAACACCATCCCTCATAACACACCAATCACTCAAACACCCTACCTCATAACACACCACTAACATATTATTGGGTCCAACAAAATACCTCAATAAAAATACCACTCACTCACAATACAAAAAAATTATAATAAAAAAAAAAAGAAAAAGAAATTGCATTTGGCGTGAGTTAGCGGAGTGACTCAAAGTCTTTTGGCACAAGTTTGGCATGTTAGCCGGTATGGTGACTCACGAATGGCACGAAGAAAATGAACGAATGCCATGTTAAATGTCCCCCATACCGAGTGCTCTTATACCACCGTTGTTTACTTAGTTGGCAACTCAAGTACGCGTCTTTGTTATTACATTCAAGTGTAAAAACGCGTAGTGGAAGTTGTTTTGGAATAATTCGGTCGTTCATATTAGAGGGGTTTAAGGGTGTGCAAGTGGTGCTGTTGTACGGAACCTTTACTTAAAAGGGACAAATTTTTTCTTATTTTTGTATATAAATATGTTAGATATTAAACGTATATTCAAGTTTTACATGCATTTTTTTTTTTTAAAATTTACAAGTGTAAGGAGGCCTCATTGATATTATTACCTAGGGCTACCAAATATCACAAGACGACCCTGTTTCTACGCGTTGATGCATATGTCACGGTTATCACTTATGAAATATCAGTCACGAAGTTAAGCTATTCAAGTCATGTATATTTCAGTGCAGTTTAAATAAATAGATAACAAGTATGAAAAATCTAAAAATAGCTTAAAAATATCGTTAGAATACAAGTCCTTTTATATACATTTTACTTTTGTAATAGTTGTTAAGAGGCCAAGAAAAATCTAAGATGGTGTTTGTTTTTCATTAAAACGCTCTTAACAGCCTCTTAATCTGAACCGTTCAGACGCGGTCAGACATTTTGGTCGTTCAGACAATTTGTTCTTTTTTTTTTTCCGGTTTAGACGCGTTCAGAGGCAGTAAGATCTTAATGGTCTAGACTTGAGAGGGGTGTCTGAATGCCTCNAACTAGTACAAGCAAGCAAATGTGCGGTTCAAACATGAGTTTTTTTTTCCGTTCAGATGCGGTCAGATTCAGACATTTACTCCTCAGATTCAGATTCAGATGCACGATTCAGATTCAGATTCAGAACCTCTTAAAAAACAAACACCACCTAAGACCAACAAAGTATGCTATTAAACCATTTTCCTAAATATTTTTATTGTAAACTTCTCGTCACATTTTAGTCTTGAAGAGGAAATAAAAATGAAAAGAAAAGTATATACTTGAAAAAAAGGAGAAGGACAAGAATGTCATTTAAAAATATGACTGTAACAGTAAAAAGGAAAAGGTAAAAATAAGGAGGCTGTATTGGTAAAAGTGAAAAATAATAGGGGGTGTGGGGACCACGTGGACATAAAAGATATCAAACGGCGACGAGTGACTACAGCTTTCCACCTTCACACCCGTCCGTACACTTTTCTTCCAGCTGTATTCCTCTGTTTCCAGCTAAGCTTATCAACCAAAAACAATGAAACAACTACCCCTTTCTAGTAACTAAATTTTACTTTTTTTCAAATTAATTTATTTGGTAATTCATTGGTAATTGTTACTCAGTAGTTTCCATGTATTTTATTATGCATTGTTAAAAACAATTTCTTTTTGTAATAAAATAACTTTTTTTGACATAAGCAATAAATTAATTTAAAGTGGGATGTCCTAGTAACAAATTTTTTCTAACTATTTTCAATAAAATGTATGAGCTTTTCGGTTAAAATCATGTTAATTGCAAACAACCTTTAAGTGATCACGCTATTTTTTAAAATGCGAGGGCTTTACTTGGTTATAATCTGTGTCTCGGTAGATTCAAACCTGTAAATTGGTCAATCAAAATATCAAAAACAATGTATATTTTTTAAAATGTGAGGGCTTTATACATGACTAACCATCCTTAAGCACATATCCGATGAGGCGACGAGCAAGTAGAAGCCAAGAGTATGATGAATTTCAAATAGATAAACAGACACGCTAAACCTATTAGACTAGTTAACCACCCCACACACCATCGTTTTGGGGCATATTCTCAACGGTTTAGTATACAAAATTGTATAGATAATGTATGGTGGTCGACATGACTTAGGTTCTAAGTGAAATACATTTTTGGAAAAAAGAAATCCTAATTGTCATGAACACTAAAACGATGTTGATTTTAACTCATCAAAGACGAAACCATTTAATTATATATAACCAATCTGTAACTATCGTTTTCAAAATTTCGTAGATCTATCAAATATCAATCCTTTTTGATCATTTACAAAGATTTTTTTTGGAGTAAAAATAATTTATCATATAAAAATTGTTATGCCATACCAGTTTCTAGACACATGTGCTTAACTTCTGTGAAAAATAAATACTTTAAAACACAAGGTCCTTGGTTTTTGTTTCTGAATTGTCCTTTTGTCTAGTTGTCTAAAGTCTAAACATGCATTTTTGTTTTACTTTTTTCGTGTTTCTTTTCCATGTTGATTTACAGTATATTTTAAAGATTGTGATATGTAGGATTATTTGGAGTAAAATGTAAATTCTTTCTGTGGTTTAATTATTTTAGCCAAAATTAATTTTGACATAAAGTGGAGTATTGATTATTCTTAAGAGACCAAAATATAATGAAAACCACCACTCTTAGATAAACAATGCAAAATCCTAGACAAAACTGTAACTTTAATGGATACTTTTTGCTTAACATAATTTGAACAAAACAGTTTGTTTTGAAAAAAATGGTTGACTTGATCTCACTACATAATATTGATAGGATTCTTTATCAAGTTTTGTCCCATAGTAATTGACGTAAAAAGTGTTATTATTATTTGTTGAAAGAGGAATACACCTTTCGGTAGATCACGTATCAAGGTCTTTACATAAAGTTATTATTCCAAAACAAGAAGATTAAAAAAAAGAGAAGAATATACCCTACAAAAAGAAGCATGGAAAAGAAAGCTAATACATCATGTTATTGTATTATCTACAAAAGCTATGCTGGTCCTGCACTAATTATTGGTTCTTCATTTTTTGAAGCAGCGGCGGAGTTAGAAATTTTTTTTTTGGAGGGCCGAAACATTTTTTACCGGAAGAACATTAGATGGGATGGCCGAAATAATTTTTTTTCCGGAAGAACACATGAAATTGCGAAAAAATACACTAACGGGCTTAGGCCTAGGGGGCCGGGACCCTTCCCGGTCCCTTAATAGCTCCGCCCTTGCTTTGAAGGATATCATACTGGATTTATAAACGTATCGTCAAAGATTTAAGTCAGTAAACGAGATACGTTTATAAGTCTTTAGGTTCGTATTTGCTTACGTACATCTTTGGAAACGATCATCACAAAATTATACGGTGCATGTTTGTTAAGGATTAAGATCTTCTAATATTCATATGAACATGACCTATCATATTAGGTAAAAATTGTGAGAGTGTATAAGCATGTAAGATTGTTGGTCATAATTTTAATTCAAAATTGTATTAGGGCGGTGGCAGTCATGATCCCATATCATCCATACCTCACCACCTACCAATAATATCATTCCACCTTACACTTGCCTCACCATACTTTTTAGTGGCAACCATGATACTATGCCTCATCTAATTTTATTTTTTTATTTTTTATATTCATAATTATATTAAACAATATAATAAAAACATAATATTTCATTAATAATTAAAAGAAAATTACATAAAACTTAAAAAAAATAAAAAAAATAACTTGTCATCGAAGTATGCTAAGTCTTGAGCCTCTACGTGCTCCGTAAGATCATATCGGAGACGGTAATGGATATCTTGGTCGAGTAACTTCTGTAGTACACTATCGTCATAAACTGGTGCGACCGGCTGATCCATTATATGAACCGTGATATTGCCACCTAGTCGTCTTTTAAAATCATATTGTGAAATATAATACACGTATAAATGAGTTGTCGAATCTTTTCGACCGACATAGCTCGGAGAGGACGATTGAGAATCATCCATTTTGCCTTAAGACGACCAAAAGCTCGCTCGACATATTTTCTTGCAGACTCTTGTGGCTTCTTGAATCTCTTTTCCTTCGGGTCAGTAGGATACTTATATGCTTTAACAAACGTTGAATACGTATGATAGATTCCATCGGTAAGATAATATCCACGTTTGTAAAGCCGTCCATTTACAGAAAATGAACTGTTTGTCGTCGTTCCATTTCGCTCCGTAAAGATACAATGGAGACTGATTCAAAATATTGATATCGTTGTTTGCACCGAGAGGACCAGAAAACGAATGCCAAATCCACAAATCGTTTGAAGCGACGGCTTCAAGCATAATAGTCGGGTATTGGTGATCACCTCGCTTACATTGGCCTTTCAAATGTCTAGGACAATTTCGCCAAACGACATGTGTACAATTAATGCTACCAAGCATTCCAGGAATGTGATGTTTTTCTTCATGTGCCTCGAATAAGCGTGCAGCGTCATGGGATGTCGGCCTACGTAAGAACTCTCGACTATATAAGCGCATGGAAAAAATGATCAAGGCATTCTCCTATAAAAAAAATATAACGAAAACTTTTTTTAAAAAATAACGAAAACTTAAAAAAAATATTAAATAGCAACAAATGAGAATGTTAACCTGACGTTCTTCGTGCCATGTTTAAATAGTCATCAAATCTATCAGGAGGTTCACCCGTTGAGAGTTGCCGAATGGCCGATGTGCATTTGTGTAACGCCGTGAAACTTTTTTTCCTCTCGCGTCTTGGCCCTCTTGAAACCATTCGAATCTCGCTTCAACATCACCAACAATTCTTAAAAACAAGCTTTTATTCATACGAAACCTATCACGAAAAACATGGTCGGGAAACTTTGGTCGTTCGACGAAATAGTCATTCATTAGAGTTTGTAAAGCTTTTTCACGAAAACGGGTGACAGACTCCCGAGTTTCGGTAGAGTTTGTCGTGTCTTTAATGGAATCGTACACGGCTAAAAAGGTTAATAGGTACTACCGGATAACAATAGTTCGGAAGAGTCGGCGGGAATAAATAACTCGTCGGATGAAGAAGAGGAGGATGAAAACACTGTAAAAAATATTATTTGTGTGAAAATGTGAATTGTTTGTGTGAAATATGTGAATTGTAGGTAATTTATAAAGATTTTTTATTTTTATTATTATTTTTTTTAAGTTAAATGCCGAACGGTCAAATCCATCCCAAACGGTCCAAAATTTAATTGCCAACGGTCAAATCCATCTTTTTTGCCTTTCATGCCGCTGAGGCAATGTTTGCCGCTCCCCTCCATACCGCAGCCACACCGCACCACTGGCAGCGGTGTTGCCGCTCGGTATGAGGCCATACCGCAGCCAAACCGCACCCATTGCCACCACCCTTATTTATTTATTTTTATTTTCAGTCATTGATTAACATGACTTATCATGTTTATATGAACATTAGATGATCTTAATCTGTTTGTTAATCATACACGGGCATCGTATAATACATTTATACTTAGATTCTAACCTACTACTTATGATTAATGATTAATTGGGACCTAAACTTGTATAAAATGTCGGCATGCAATTTTACAGTTGCAACTAACTACAATAAGGTTGTCAAAGGGTATTTAGTTTGACCAGCTAACTTTTTGTAAATTGAATATTAGATGTTGAACGAAAGAAGAATGCTTAATATCATGTATCCGCCTACACCGCCTAAAACAAGGGTTCACACTTATTAAATCATCACCAATTGACATATGGCCTAAACAAGTGAATGAAATTTAAAAATCTATCACAATGAAGTGAGTTGCATTTCATTACTTATTATTAACCATTATCATATTTTCTCACACAAATAAATCTATAGTAAGTTACATAAATAGTCCATGTGATTTGACGAAAACTACATCTACCGTCTCTGAAAGTTTATAGTTGCATTGTTCGTCCTTATCTTTGCAAAGAATAACATCCACAGTCCTTGCGTCTGGCGAACGTTAAAATTGACCGTTAAATCAACTCATGTGCAAGTCATATAAGAGCATTATAGTCATTTTTTACTCACTTTTTCTTTAACATATAATTTTTCTTTTCACTTTTTAATTTATTTCTATTCAAGTTGATAAATGCCGAAGACATCAATATTAACATAAATTCATATTATAAACATGTCTACTAGTGTTAAAGAATTTAAACAACCTTTCTAAAAACAAACGCCCACTAATAAACTAAAAAACACATCTTCGATCTTAAACAATTCAGGTTTTTAACTTTTCCAATTCTTTATATCACCTTCTTCCCCACATAGTCTATAATCCATAAATTTCATTCAAAACCAACATTTACAGTTAAAATCAAATGCTCCCACAAATATACAACATGAAACACACTCACTTGAAACCTTTGATTTGTAAACATAATATATATCGAACCTTAGAACATCAATCATTATGTAAATAAGACACATCAATTCCAACGATGGTGTTGCATTCGTGACAATGGTCGGCACACATAAGCATCGTTAACTACCACAATCGCCGACACATATATCTTTCTAGCGAACTTCCGGTTGGAACGATCTCTTACCGGTTGTGGCTTGATCTACTTCCGGTGATGGGTTTTAAAAGACACGTCTCCTCCTTGTTGTGGCTCGATCCATTTCCATTATAAACGAGACCCATGATGGTTGATATCAAAGCAAGCTTACCGACGATCACGATAGTCAAACCCCGTGGGGCTACCATTCTAGGAGAACTCGCCACGCTCTATTTACTGCTGATTGTGCTTTCTAAATTTATCTTTATGGTGTGGGATCCGAACATCTTGATAAATAAATAAAGAAAAAAAATAAAAAGATCATACTAGCTGTGGTGTTTTTAGGGGATTAGATCGGATTGATGGCGATGACAAAATATTATTGGTGGGTGTTGACTAAGGAGAAGTTGAGAAGGAAGAGAGTGCAGATTTACCTATATTATCTTTTATTAAATACTAGCTTCTATTAATTACAGAAATGAGGAGAATAAAGACGACTTTACCTCATGTGCAAAGCAAATGGGGGATTTAACGGAAAAAGTTAACGAAAGTTAACACAAGGGACCATATGCGTTATTCTTTGGAAAGTTAAAGACTATCAATGCAATATAAAACTACCAACGATCGTAGGTGCAATGACAACCCACAGTTATGTAAGCTTAGATGTCGTTATTAGTTTTGTAAGCTAACTTATTGAGTATATAAATGTATAGTTCATTGTAACAATTTTAGTAAATTGTGACGGAGGTTATTATATTTTTCCCTTATCATTTTACTAACGTAAGCTATGTCATGAAGGATAATCATCTATTAAAGTTTATTGATGAATCACATGTAAACATTGCGAAGGTCATAGCGCACAATGTAACAAGCGTTATGGCAATACACTGCAACAAAGTCGTTGCTAGGGATGAGCACGGTACCGATCCCGTACCGAATTAGTGGTACCGATTTTTTCCCGAGCATAAATTAGTGGTACCGGTACTGTACCGAACGGGATTCGGATACTGGTACCGGGAAATCAGGATTTTCTCGTTTTTTTCGGGAATTTTCCGATTTGGTACCGGTCTCGTACCGAATTAGTGGTCCCGATTTTCTTTCCTCCTTATTTCGTAGTACCAGTACCGTACCGTATATCGGAATCGGTACCCTTTCGGTACGGTACCAGTACGGTTCCAGTTCGGTTCCGGGATTCGGTTCGAAATGCTCATCCCTAGTCGTTGCCAATGGTATTCATGCATCATGTGCGCCGGTTATAGAGCATATGTTTTAGTTATAGCTCAGGGGAAAAAAAAACATGTCAATATGATTTGTTCTTTTAAAGAATAATTATGAAATGAGTATCTCATCAGTTCAGATGTATGAAATGGCGTCTAACCAGATCCCTTTCCTAAACCCTTAATTTTTTTCAATTAAAACCAATTAAATCAAATCATCTCATCAGTTCAGATGTTCCTTCAATCCAAATAATCCTTTTCAAATTTGGTAGTTTTTCAGATCTTGATTTGGTAGTTTTTCAAATTTTCTTTTCTTTGTTTCAATGGGTACCGCGGATGAGTGGCATGATGTTACTTATAAGAAGAACCATTCGACGAGAACTCGATTTGATCTCCCTTCAATCCAAAAGATGTCATAAACCGGAAGATTTAGATCCAAAGAAGACGATGTTACAAAGATCTCAGTGTCGGTTTATATCACAAATTTCCCATAAAATTGTTCCGCTAAAGATTATGGAACGCGTGTAAACAATATGGATTTGTGGTGGATGCCTTCATTCCTGATAGAAGATCCAAAGTTGGTAAGAGGTACGGTTTTGTTCGATTCATAAAGTTGTATGATGTTGATCGTTTGGTTAATAACTTATGCACTGTGTGGATTGGGAGTCATCATCTACATGCCAATGTCGCTAAATTTAATAGACCTTCTGCAACACCTAATGAGAAAATTAATGGGGAGACACGCGCTAAACCTAAAGAGGGTCACAACAACAATGATCAACGAGTGAACACCAACTCTTATGCACATGCTGTTAAAGGGGAGTCTACGGTGAAAGAGTATACTGAAAGTAAACCAGTACTGGTGTTGGATGACTCGTGCGTCAATCAGCATGGTTATCATCTTGGTCTGATGGGGAAAGTGAAGGAATTTACACTCTGTTCCTGAGTTTATTTTTTGCAGTGAAAGGGAAAGGTTTGGGATAGTAATAAAAAAAATTATGTTCCTGATATTTTTTAGGAAGGGAGAGGAAAGTAATGGATGGTAAATTACATCAAAATTACTCTCCTAATTTACTTCCCAAATTGGGATAAAATGGAATGAAGATGATTTTAAAGCTCTTTTTTTGTTACTTCCTTCTCCTTTCTTTCCAACTTGGGAACACAAAATAAAAAAATAATTTCTTGTTTCTCTCCTCTTTACTTCACTCGTTTTTTCCTCTCCATCTCTCTTATTTCCGTTTTATACTCGGGAACAGAGTGTTAGCTCGTTAACTAATTTGAAAGTAGTTCTAGGGAACGAAGGTTTCCAAGATATAGAGTTGTGCTACTTGGGCGGGTTATGGGTCCTGATTAGCTTTATCACAGAAGAGTCTAAAGTGAAATTTATGGCTTGTGTGGGAGCTGTTTCTTGGTTCTCCCGGATAAATCATGTGGCGAAGGATTTTGTACTAGATGAAAGAATCACTTGGGTTGATGTTGAAGGAGTTCCGTTAAAGATGTGGTCAGATAACCTTTTCAAAAGGATAGCGGCAAAACGGGGTAAAATTCTTTGCATGGAGAACAAGGATGGGGGATTTCTTTATTGTAAGCGAATGTGTATTCTCACTTCTGAGATGTCTAATATTCTTAAGTCTTTCAAAATTATGCATAGAGTTAAGAGTTATTGGGTGAGAGCAAAAGAAACTAATTAAGGGATGGGTTCCGGATTTTGAAAATCAAAGCGAGGAGGATAGTGACTCGGAGGATGAACAATACGAAGGTTTTGTTAATGATGATCTCGGTGGTAGTGACGTGGAGATGCAAGGGGATAATTTTGTAAGTGTGGTTCCTGGTACAAGGATGGAGGAGGAGAATAATAAAATAAAGGAAGGTGAAGGAGATTGTGTGACTAATGATAAAAAATCGGATGATCCGTTTAACTTATATTCATTGCTCAATAAGAATAAGGAGGATCAACAATTTAATGTTTCAGATAGCATACCTTTCCCTCCAGGTTTTACACCTGGTGTGGAATCTATTTGTGAGCATGAAAAAAAATATATGGAGATACACGATTGTAATGTAAGTGAAGGAGAACAGAATACGCCTGAGGTTGTTGAGTCGAATCCCAGGGAGGACATGACAAAGAAGTGCCATTCGGATACAATGGGATCAGACCATTTGAAGAAGGTAGAAATTCCGCGGACCGGGGGATCTTTATTAACGATTATGGAGGAATTGATAAAGGTGGGTCGGACTATGGGTTATAATATGAAGGGATGTATGAAAAATATTGAAGAAATTATTGAATTACAAGGAGTGAAAGACGTTTTTCGATGAATATGATGTCTCTTAATATTCAAGGCCTAAACCTTAAGGCCAAAAAAGATTGGGTTAAGGAGATTTGTGTTTCTAATAAGGTAAATTTTCTTACTTTACAAGAAACTCAAACGGAAGATATTAATGCGTTCGATGTGAAGAGATGTTGGGGAAACTTCACTTTTGAATATGTTTTTAGTCCAGCGGTTGGTAATTCGGGTGGGATTTTATGTGTGTGGGAGAAGTCTTCGTTTAAGAAAAGCAATACGACGGTTTTTGATTACTTTGTTATGATTAGAGGGACTTGGGTCGCTAGTGGTAAGAACATTTTGATTATTTCGGTGTATGCTCCTCAAGAGTTTTCTGAAAAGAAAATGCTTTGGGACTACTTGGGTCAGGTGATTGTAAATTGGAATGGTGAGACGATTATTATGGGAGATTTTAATGAGGTTACGAATAAGAATGAAAGGTTTGGGTCGGTTTTTCACGTTCAAGGTGCAGATGTGTTTAATAAATTCATTTAGAAAGCTAATTTGGAAGAGGTTCCTCTTGGCAGGTGTGCTTTCACTTGGTGTCATAGATCCGCTTCTAAGATGAGTAAGCTTGATCGCTTCCTTTT